>QODF01000065.1:1272636-1321728 GCA_024372805.1 Oostethus manadensis | reverse complement strand
TTCACCTCTTTTCCACACTCTCCATTGCTCTGGACTGTTGACCCTAAGTACTTAAAATCCTCCACCTTCTTTATCTCTTCTCCCTGTAACCTCACTCTTCCACTTGGTCCCTCTCATTTACACACATGTACTCCGTCTTCATTCCTCTCCTTTCCAGGGCAAACCTCCACCCCTCAAGCTTCTCCTCTACCTGTTCCCTGCTCTCACTACATATCACAATGTCATCTGCAAACATCATAGTCCATGGAGATTCCTGTCTGACCTCGTCCGTCAGCCTGTCCATCACCATAGCAAACAAGAAGGGGCTCAGAGCTGATCCCTGATGTAGTCCCACCTTCACTCGGAACTCCCCTGCAGCACACCTCAACCTCTTACAGTCCTCGTACAGGTCCTGCATACTTTTCTGCCACTCCAGGCTTCCTCATTCAACACCACAACAATCTCCTCACATAAAAGATAAAAGTAAATAATAACAGTTTAGCTTCTGTGTATGTAACTCCTCTCTCAGGCTGATTGGAAAAAAATAAAACCCCACTCTTAGTCGTTTGTTAGCACATAAACAAAAGAGCATAACGAGGAGTAAAGTAAGCAGCGAGCTCAGAAACGCGCTGCACACTTACAGACCGATCAATAGTTTGTGCTATCGGCTTCAGATCCTCCTCACTTGGAGAGCTGCAATGATTTCTTGGTGTTTGTGGGAATCACAAAGCAGCTTTCCTGCAGATACGACGAGTAGCATGCAGGCGCTCTGTGTTGCTTTGCACAGCTTGGCCTGGAGAGTAGCACGTCTGATCGTCATTGCCCAGAAGAAAACAAGTGAAAGCCAATAAGCTGCCTTGGCATGAATAAGACACCTTAACGTGGCGCCGTGTTCTCCGAGCTCCTTCCCTGTCTTCGTGATGGAAGGTTTTCATTTGCACACCCGCCCAGCCCAGGTGGGACCCCCACTCACATTCATATGCAATGCATGGAATTGTTTTATTGTGCACGGATGTGATGTTTGCAGTGTTACAAAAGATGTCTGAGTCATATTACCAGAATAATGTTGTCACTTTATTCCTAAATTTATTATAAAGTCCTAATATTAGGAAATATTTTATGTGAATATAAGTATGTATTTTATTACTATTTTTATTATTGTAATAAGAATAACGTTGTACTTTTGCTGTTACTACTTTACTATTAAAGTTGCTATTCAATGAGAAACAAGCTGTAATATTACAAGTACAAAGTCATCATATTACAAAAATAAAGTCATTACCAGAATGAAATATAAGTATGGCAATAAGAATTTATTCCGCTTGGGAGTTTGCCCAACCGGTCTACATGTGCTTTGTAGACCTGGAAAAGGCATTCGACCGTGTCCCTCGTGGTGTCCTGTGGGGGGGTGCTCCGGGAGTACGGGATCGGTGGTCCGCTTCTACGTGCCATTCGGTCCTTGTACAATCGAAGCAGGAGCCTGGTTGGCATTGCCAGCAGTAACTCCAGCTTGTTTCCGGTGAACGTTGGCCTCCGCCAAGGCTGCCCTTTGTCACCGATTTTGTTCATAATCTTCATGGACAGAATTTCTAGGCGCAGTCAAGGTGTTGAGGGAGTCCAGCTTGGTGACCTTAGGATCTCGTCTCTGCTATTTGCAGACGATGTGGTCCTTATGGCCTCATCAGGCTGTGACCTTCAGCGTTTACTGGAGCGGTTTGCAGCTGAGTGTGAAGTTTCTGGGATGAGACTCAGCACCTCCAAATCCGAGGCCACGGTTCTCAGTCGGAAACGGGTGGACCGTAACCTCGGGTTGGGAGTGAGGTCTTGTTTCGGGCATGCCCGGTCGGGAGAAGGCCCCCGGGAAGACCTAGGACACGCTGAAGGGACTATGTCTCACAGCTGGCCTGGGAACGCCTTGGTGTCCTCCCGGTGGAGCTGAAGAGGTCGCTGGAGACCGGGAAGTCTGGACTTCCCTACTGAAACTGCTGCCCCCGCGACCCGGACCCGGATAAGCGGAGGAAAATGGAATATAAAAAATTATAATTCTTATGGTTGTTATTATTATGCAATATTATATAATAGATCATATATTATATAATAGTAGTAATTACATAATAAGCATTATTGTTATTATTATTGTTGTTAGTGTTATTACTATTATTATTATTATTATTACATATGTCTCAATTTTGTTAAAAAAGGTTTGAATTTTATGGGAATAAAGTATTACCAGCATATTCTTGGAAAATTATGAGCATAAATTCAATTCTTAAAAGACAAAGAAAACCCCACTTCAGAACAAAGTCATAATATTCAAGAATAAAGTTGTGATATTACCAACGTGATATATGATAACCATAAAAACATAATTTGATGGATTGTGGTAATAATCTGGATATTAATATGGAAAAGACTTTTCATGTAATATGACCTTTTAAATATCCCAACATTCGTTTATTAGTCTGCTTGATTGCTTCATTATTTTCCTTAAGTGGTGGAGAGACAGAATGAGTCATGTGACAAAGCCACGCTGGAATCCCAAAGGCGTTCCGTGGTTCCCGTTAATGCAGGACGACGTTGCAAATGTCAATCTACTGTGGCAAACGCGGTGACATGTTTGATCGTTGAAGTCAGGCGTGTGCATCCGTTGAAGGACTAGATAGGACAGCTCTGGTCTGAGGGGACGGTGCGGAATGAAGTGTTTGTCCTCCGAACGTGTCCTCCTTTGTGGTGAAAAATGACAGTCGTTAAGAAAGGGTGAGTGAGGCCCCTGCCAGCCAATGACAGTCGTTATTCCGTTCATATTGTAGCTGGAGATGCACGATATCTACGATTGTATATCTACGTTTTGCATTTAGATTGGTAAGGTATGAAGGACTAAAACAACATAGGATTTGACGGACTGTACATGTTTTTTGTCCTAATCAAATATTATGACATTACTACCATCAGGAGAACCAGAATTTAGAGGGGAGAGAGCCACTTACAATGGCCAAGCAAGGTGCACTGTATTCGGGCACACACTCCGAGCAGCCGGTGTGACGCCACGGAGGTCTCTGGCAAACCTTTTTTTATAATCTAAACAAAATTATGCTTGTTGTTTTTCAAAGAGATAGAAGAAAGCACAAATTTGAATGGAAATTGAAAAATTAATATTTGTTGTTCTTACCAAGTTGTAATATTACCAAAACACAGTGAGGACAAGCGACATAGAAAATGGATGGATGGATAGAGAAAAACCTCACAATCTTACAAAAAAGATTTTTTTTGGGTGGGGGAATCTCAGAATAATACAAGACTAGTCATAATTCTCCAAACATTGCTGTTACCAGGATAGACTTGTACTATTAGAACAATGAGGTCTTACCAGTTCAATGAAAAAGTCATAATTCTACAAAAAAGGTTCTGATATTATAAGAGTAAAATCACAATTCAACTCAAAGCAATGAAGCAGTATGACCTTGCATGTGAATGCTGAAGAGCTGAAGCTGGACTGAAATGCAGTGGAAAAGTATGAATGTTGAAATGTAGAATGAATCCAAGAGTCCTTTGCAAGCTGGAGAGCTGAAGCTGGACTGAAATGCTGTGGAAAAGTATGAATGTTGAAATGTAGAATGAATCCAAGAGTCCTTTGCAAGCTGGAGAGCTGAAGCTGGACTGAAATGCAGTGGAAAAGTATGAATGTTGAAATGTAGAATGAATCCAAGAGTCCTTTGCAAGCTGGAGAGCTGAAGCTGGACTGAAATGCAGTGGAAAAGTATGAATGTTGAAATGTAGAATGAATCCAAGAGTCCTTTGCAAGCTGGAGAGCTGAAGCTGGACTGAAATGCAGTGGAAATGTGTTGCCGTGTGCAAAAATGCAAACTTTGTTGTAAAATTACCACAACTTTTGTGCCAACTGTTAGCCTGTTAACATTTAGCATAATATTGCTAAGTTTGCAACTTTATAGATGGCTAACATGCTAAGCATTCGCACGATGAGAAAAAAAAGAATATCGTGCTACTGTAGGAATATTCTGGGGATAGGCATCTGGGGATTGCTATGATATGCTGTGACAGGATTTCAATTTTCTCAGCCTTCACACACAACTTTGCTTAGAAGAGACGAAAGCGATAAAGAAAACACCCCGCCCGCCATTGATTGATGGTCTTAGAAAAGCGTTTTTGTATTTTTTTCCCAGCGAGTGATGCGCCGTCACGATCAATATTCCCACCCGTGCTTAAGCTTTGGCAACCTTTTTGGAATATCATCCGGGATCGACGTCTCTCACGTAATTGTCTTTGCGTTTCGCCCATGAACTTCCTCCGTTCTTCCGTGCAAACGACGTTTTAAGCGGATGGGAGTCACGACCTCTTGTAGGTAAAGGTCACCCCTAAGCATCTCTTCCGCTGCACCGTATGAGGGTGCTATGATGTTCTAATTCCATCACTGAATCACGGGGGGCGGGGGTCTCCTTATCAGGGCTCAGTCCATTCGGATGTCGTCGGCAGCAGAATTATTTATGACGTTAATTGCCACATTATCGACTGGCTGTCAGCTCCGGTGTCACTGTGCCCATCTTTCCCGCTCAGCCCAGAGCCCTCTGACAAGCTAATTACAACAACACACTTGACAAATGTTCCTCGTGCAAGCCCAGCACTCTGCACGGAGGGTGCGCGGTGCCCCGTGGTATGCCCATCTACACGCTACGCTATCAGCGCCCACTTGTCACTCATAAAGTTCTTTGTCTTGACGCGGCTGCTTGGACGTTTGCATTAGCCGCCGTCAATCAGTCGTCACGGCGGAGGGCTTCAAAGGCGCTGACAGGATGAAGGGCCTTCAGCCCTTTTGACACAGCAGCGTGCCTTTTGGGGAGGTGAAGCCTGCAACCTCGCGTTGGAACATTTTCAAGGACAGGAACGAGAGAATATTCACATATTCTCTGCAATATTCTCTGAAATGTCCAAATCTTTGATTGCGCTGAAGGTCCATGCATTATTTACACGGACCCGTGGCCTCCAAATACCCAGTAAATATGGTGATAAATGATAACAATATGCACACGTTTGCATTTCTGCTTAGCTGCTAACGGCTGATTTCCAGCCCGCACCAGGACAATAAAACATAAACGCAGACATTTATTGACAATATTTCATCCGTTTTCCTTGCCGCTTGTCCTCATAACCCAAAAACTATTGAGACGCTGAGAAATGTGAGATAAGTACACACAAAACATAGTGAACATAAATCGTACACATGACCTTGTTACATTTTTCCGGTGGAAGTGTAACCCTAATCCCAACTGTAACCCTAACCTCCTAACCCTAATTATAACAGTAATCCTCACCCTAATCCTAACCCTAACCCTCCAATGGAAGTGTAAGAATGTGTCTGTATTATTAGAGTTAGGATTGGGGTTAGGATTACTGTCAGAGTTAGGGTTAGGATTACAGTTCGGATTAGAGCTAGAAAGGTTAGGGTTAGGATCACTGTTATAATTAGGAGGGTTAGAGTTAGGATTGGGTTTAGGATTACTGTCAGAATTAGGGTACAGTTAGGATTAGAGTTAAAAGGGTTAGGATTAGGGTGAGGTTCACTGTTATAATTAGGAGGATTAGGGTTAGGATTGCGGTCAAAATTAGGGTTAGGGTTACAGTTACCCTAATTATAACAGTAATCCTCACCCTAATACTCTAATGGAAATGTAAGCATGTGTCTGTATTATTTTAAAATTAGTGTTTATTTTAGGAGTGTTAGAGTTAGGATTGGGGTTAGGATTACTGTCAAAATTAGGGTTAGGGTTGCAGTTAGGATTAGAGCTAGGAGGGTGAGGATTAGGGTCAGGATTGAGGTAAGAATTAGGGTTAGGAGGGTTAGGATTAGGGTCAGGATTGAGGTAAGAATTAGGGTTAGGGTTAGGATTTCTGTTCCTATTAGTGTTAGGGTTACAGTTGGGATTAGGTTTAGGAGGGTCAGGGTTAGGATTAGGGTGAGGTTCACTGTTCTAATTAGGAGGATTAGGGTGAGGATTAGGGTCAGGATTGAGGTAAGAATTAGGGTTAGTAGGGTCAGTGTTAGGATTAGGGTGATTGTATTTTTGTTGCAAACTTCCATCCAAAATGAAAAGAAACAAATTGAAAAAGCAAACAAATAAGTGATCCTCTCTGTCTGTCAGCTCCTCCCCATCATATCCCGGATGACCATGCTCCGTTAGCAGTCAGGTTTGACACGTGACGTGGAATTTTGAGGCATCCATCATGGTGGTGTAGAACGGCATAAAAAGCACCAGGCTGGTCTCTTAGCACACACACGAGTACTGCATGTGGATAGGCCAGCAAAGAAGCCTGCAGGGTATCAGAATGTCACTGATCTGTTCTGATGAAGTGGCGTGCCATTTTGCTCTAGCACCAAGTTTCCCAGCAGACCTCGGGGTCCAGGAGGTCCTGGCCTGCAGGTAAATCTGCATCTCTTATCCCCCAATTAATCTCCTAACGCCTGCCTTTCCGTCGCCAACCTGGGAGCTTCAAACCGCACGTCAAGCATATGTCACGCCGCCGTCCATCCCATCCGAGATGCGTTTTGCGCTCCATCCGGCGTGGCAGCCCGCGAACGTTTGACGAGGATGGGAAGTGACACCCACCAAACTCGGCGCGTCCCCCAGCCGGCTCCGGTGGCTCGGCGCCTGTCAATTCCAGCTCCGTCACTCGCACTGGCTCAATGGCAGCGCCCGTGACACATGTCACAAACTTTTAAATGTCTGCTCTTTTCAGCAGGATGGCTGGGCGGGCACTGCAGCCAGGGGAAGGATGACATTTGTATGGCGCGTGTGTGTATGTGCGTGGTGGCTCTCCCCTTCCTGCCTCCTCAGGCTGTCAGGTCCAGTTTCCTCCGCGTATATCAAAACACAGACAAATAAACCTTGTCATTTTGAAACGCCGCCACTAGTGACCACACTCCTGAACGACATGTCATCTGGAATATGGTCACGCATGCACGCGCACGCACGCACGCACGCACACACTCCTGGTGGCGGATGCGCCACACGAGGCTGCAGTGGACTACAAACTGAAGAGACACCGAGTGCGTGACATTTCCGTCGACCGTCTCGTAGTGGCGTAGCGTAGCCTGCCAGCGCCCGGTGGGCATACGAGCATTTGGGGGCCTCGACCTTCATGGTGGTTCCCAGACATCTTCCAGTAGCGCACATGCCACGTCGCAGCGTCGTCTGTCCATTCACGCACAAAGTGGAATTGTTCAGTCAGAATCCAACCCAGACTGCAAAATAGACAATTACATGGCTTTTGCTGAGATTTGTATGACCATGACCACATTACATTGGTTTGTCACATCGCACAACGGTCTGTCCACTCACACACAAAATGTATTCGGAGATGGAAATAAATCACAGCAATCCAAATTTGATGGATTGTGAAAGATGGTCTTCCATGATGTGGGGCAGGTGGACCCGGTGTCATATGATCGCATCCAGTTTGGTTGTCACATCGCACAACAATCTGTCCATTCACGCACAAAGCGTATTTGTTCAGTCGCAAACCAATACTGAAATCCAGACCGCTAAAAAGACAACAAGATGGCTTTTCATGAGAATGGTATGACGATGACCACATCAGGTCCGTTAGACGCGTTGTGCAACTGTCTGTCCATTCACGTACATAGTGTATTTGTTCATTCGAAAACCAATACTGAAATGCAAACCAAAAATAGATAATAAGATGGCTTTTCATGAGATTTGTATGACCATGCCTACATCACGTGTTTTTGTCACGTCATACAGTCTATCCATTCACACACAAAATGTATTCTGAACTGGAAATAAGTCACAGCAACCAGACCTGCAAGGATGGTGAAATAAGGTCTTCCATGAAATCAGACAGGTGGACTGACTGTCGTGTGACCGCATCAATCATTTGTTTGTCACATCGCACCAGTCTGTCCATTCACGCAGAAAGTGGAATTGTTCAGTCAGAAACTAGTTCTGAAAATCTGATCACAACAAAAATGATAAGATGGCTTTTCATAAGATTTGTATGACCATGACCACATTACATTTGTTTGTCACATCACACAACCGCCTGTCCATTCTCACACAAAAAGTATTTTAAGATGAACAGTCTGTTCATTTACGCACAAAGTGTAAAAAGGTAGAGTAAATCTTTTGGTTTAAAAAGGGAACAAAAAAATGACTGAAAGCATCCAGTACAGTGGCATTTTATAATGTTAGGCAGGGAGGCTTAGACCAGTATGGCCTCATCATGTATGTCCATTCACACACTAAATGCTTAAGGTCAGCTTGCCAGGGAAATACATGACAAAAGATTCAAAAGCAAGGGAATTAGTAAGATGCTAACCACGATGTCAGCAGGGTATGGCCACATCACACTTGTTAGTCACATCATGCAACTGTCTGTTCATTCACACACACACACGACACCACGTAAAATACATTATCATTATTATGACATTAAAGGGGAAATACAGGAAATTACAGAGATTTGGAAGCTGGCTTATTGTAATGTCAGACAAGGAAGCAACCATATCATGTCTGTCGCATCATGCGATTGTCTGTCCGTTTACACACAAAAAGTAATTGGTCAGTTTGAGAGAGGGGAAAAAACAAGAGACATTCCAACATTTACCTTGATGACTTACCTCAGTCTTACCAATGTTATCTACCATCGTGTTGCATCACAAAACTGTCTGTCCTTTCGCGTACATGCAAAATGTCATCATTCAGTTTAACACGGGAACAGAATTCACTTATATTGGGACTGCAAGGTTTCAGTCGGATGGCTTTCCATAAAGTAAGGCATGGATGTTTTAACCATTATAGCCACGTCATGTTTGTCCATTCACACACTGAATGTAAACGGTCAGCTTGAAATACATGACAAAAGACACCTGTCCATCGTTTGTCATGTATTTAGTAAATTGGCTTACCAACAGGAAGACTTAGAGACTTAGACAGGTACGGCCACATCACATTTGTTTGTCACATCATGCATCTGTCTGTCCACTCACACACAAATTAAACCATGTAAAAGGTCATCATATAAGGGAAATGCAGTAAATTATTTGAAGGATGGCTTATCATGATGTCAGACAAGGTGACAACCCTGTTTGTAGCATCGTCGGTCCATTCACACACACAGACAGTTTGCGAAGTGAGGAATAGAAGAAACATTCAGACACGCAAGACTGAGATTTCACGATTTACCGCGACGTCGGGCAGAGAAACATCCCACATGGTGTTTGTCGCGTCACATAACTGCCTGTCCGTTCACTCATACCCAAAATGTTCAGACGCATAATTTTACGTAAATCCTTTCTATTACCGACACGCCTGACAAACAACATCTCGTGCATCGGACACGAAGACGACCGCTTTCCATTAAAGCTACGCTAATGAATGTTTACACTGAAGCTGGCGTCGCTACGGCGACGCTGGCAGGATGCCGGCCGTTTTTAAAGCTCATCCCGTGCTAATAATCCCGTCACCTCGACTCCTGCACAGGTCACCTGCAAAGAGACCTGAATGTTCAGCACGTGTCTCCCGGTAAACCAATCACTGCGCACAGAAAACAGACAAAAAGACGACAAATATATGCTTTGGTGTGTTTTATATTTGGGAAATTTGCTGATTCTCAGGACGTGAGGACAACGTGAGGAGCAGGGCGCTACTACAAAATTGTACGGGGATTTTTTGGATTTGGAGAGCGAGAGAGCTCCAACTGTGTGTGTGTGCGTGTGTGTGTGTGCGTGTGTGTGTGTGTGTGTGTGTGTGAAGGATGCGTCCATGTCAGGTCTCAGGTGTGTGACCGTCACCCTTTCACCCTTGATTAGTGGCAGCAGTGGATGGGTGATCCATCACGGCTGTCAGAGAACCGCAATGGGTTGTTTGTCACTCTGTGTGTGTGTGTGTGTGTGTGTGTGTGATGCTTAGGGGGGGGTCTTGCAGAAGACACACAGTCAAGAGCATTCTATTGATTGGCCTGCAACATCGCCGGCTAATTTCAATAAATAATGATGTCATTTCGCTCCCGCGCCGGTGCGTCGTCACCCTGCGACATCAGAGCTGGTCGTTCTGGATGAATCTGTTGCCTTCGGAATGTTTGCCGTAGTAGACGTAGCGGCACTTGGCGAAGACGCCTGGAAAACACAACAGGGTGGATTGAAGACGGCGGAGGATTCATGTTTTCCTAGTTTTGCAAAACTGTATGAACAATGGAGACACATGGTATAAAATGTCCCCGACTGGGAAGGACATAGCAACAGCCGCCACCCGCCCCAGCACCGGCACAAGGACGGTGCAACGCCGAGGCAGGTCAAGAGTGCACGGGATATAACGGTCTTGTAAAACATCATATTAGCAACGTGCACTCATGTTTTATGTCACCTGGTCCTTGCGAAAAACACTCTGCTCTACCCTTGGAAAACGACTTTAGATGTGACTAAAAAATACAATTAAATGACTTCAAGTCGATGCAGCACGGGGAGAACATGCAAACTCCACACAGAGATGCCCAACGGAGATTCCAACCCTGAACCTCCTGACTGGGAGGCCAACGTGCTACCCACCCATCCACCGTGCGGCTGCTGCAGCAGCTTGATGACAATAAAGACCACATGTGTTTTTTATGTTTTAAGTCATTTTTTTCATTTACTGAACTCATTTAATGCCCATAAGGGAGCTTTGCAAAAAAAAGTGTGCAATTGGGAAAACAGTAAGAAATGCTGATATTGCACAAAGAGGCAGTGCCGGTCCACATGTGTCGTGCCAAGCGGTACCTTCAGGGTCCATCAGGTTGGATCAGATGCTGGAGTCCTGACAAGATTTTGTGAGATTAAAACGTGACAGGATTTCCCATTCTGAAAAAAATGATGTGAATTTTTCAACCCTGTGCGACTAAAATGAAATCATTTTACTTAATTTTTCCTATTAATATTCGGATTTTATTCTTCCAAAATTACAGCACGTTTGTCCTTTTTTCCAATATATAAATATATATATATTTTTACAATTTATACTTTCCTCTATTAATTTTTTCCCAACATAATAATTTAATTTTTCCCATAATATTTGACCTCTTGTGGTAACATTATCACTTTTTTGCAACTTTGTTTTTCATTATATTATGGCATTACAAATTATGTTTTTTTCCCTTAATAATGAAATATTGCTACTAAAATGATATTTGTTAGCTTATAACTTTTTTCTTTTAAAATTTATAAGAAAATATAAAATTTTTCTTTTATTGAACTTATTCTTGTAAACCTGATGATTTTTATTTATTTATTTTTTACAGTTTTTTGTTTGTTTTTATTGGTTTTAATGCTTTGGTTTTAACCACGCTGCTTTTTGGTTGAATTATCTAATAACAGAAAACAAAAAATGCATATTTAAGCAAACGTGCATAAAAATGGCTGAATGAGCTAAATAACAAATTCAAGGCACTCAGGAGACGCATTCAAAGATGTCGCCATAATCTGTAGCATTCTACACTGGCCACTAGGTGTCAGTAATCTCACACGGATGAGACGACCGAGGTAATAACACGACACGAGTCACGGAAAACACGTCTTTTCCATTTTCACAAGACAAATTACTTTTCTTTTTTATTTGGAAAACAACAAACATCACTTTTCTTTAAACAGGGATGAATGGTGGCATGATTGGTTGGTTTGTGATGATTTTCTTTACATAAAAACATAATTTTGGGGTTTGCTTTTGTATTTTGCCATTTTTAAAAAATAATGTTAAAAATAAGAAATAATTTGGCTTCCAAATGTTTGAGTATTTGGTTTTTTTTTGGGTGGTTATAACAAGTTTTCTTTTTTTGTAGAAACACATTTTTTTCCCTGACTGAGTGTTGCTTTGAGTGTAAATCATTCACATTTTCAGAATTATTTTTAAGATTAAAAAAAACAACAATTACCGAATGAAATCTGTTTTTACATTTTGGTTCCTGGTTTCTCTTATTGTGTCTACTATTTTGAGTAATAGGAGAGTAAAGGTGACTATAGGGGTGTTATTTCACACCTAGAGTGCTCTACCAATTTTAAAAAGTGTATTTAGAAAGTGAAAATGGGTTTTCTATGCTGTAACTAGCAAAATATTTTTTTGATAGATGAGGAATCCTACCTCCTGTAAATGCGCTTACCACAGTTGGGTCTGGAACCAGTGTAATATAATGTACTGTAATGTAATCTAATGTAATATTGTGTAATGTAATGTACTCTAATGTAATGTCATGTAATGTACTGTGACATAATCTACTGTAATGTACTGTACTGTGATGTAATGTACTGTAATGTAATGTGATGTACTGTACTGTAATATAATGTAATGTACTGTACTGTGATGTAATGTAATGTAATGTGATGCACTGTAATATAATGTAATGTACTGTAATGTAATGTACTGTGATGTAATGTACTGTACTGCAATGTACTGTAATGTAATGTACTGTAATGTAATGTGATGTACTGTAATATAATGTAATGTACTGTAATGTAATGTAATGTACTGTAATGTAATGTGATGTACTGTAATATAATGTAATGTACTGTAATGTAATGTAATGTATTGTAATGTAATGTGATGTACTGTAATGTAATGTTATGTACTGTGATGTAATGTACTGTAATGTAATGTAATGTGATGTAATAGTCTGTAATGTGATGTAATGTACTACAGTACATTGTAATGTAATGTAATGTAATGTAATGTACTGTAATGTGATGTAATGTAATGTAATGTAATTTGTAATAAGAGGTCATTTGTTTTGATGAAAGTAACCCAAAAACAATACTGAGGTAGTTTGACATTTTTGGAAGCAATTACTCAAACAAGGTATGAGAAATGTAGAATTGAAGTATGGGGAATATAACATAGTGGGGGTGTATTCAGAGAGGGGGGGGGGGGGGGACGCTCATGGTACGCCCCCCTCCCAAAGCAAAACACAATAAAAATGCCTGGTAGAGTTTTCTAGTGGTTCTGACAGGAAGTGGCGGCGGTTTCCTTGAGGGCCATCGAGTCTTCAGCCGCTGCTTGATGAAGAAGGTGGACGGCGGGGGGGCGGGGTGTCACCTCTCTCCAAACGAGGCAAGGACAAGTGGCATTAGCGCCGTCACCGATCCTCTGGCAGGAGAACAGATTCGCCTTTCGCCAAGCTTTTTAAAATCGACATCAAGTGCATTACGGGGGGGGGTCGTGTGGGTGGGGGCTGCTCCGAGTACAATCACGTAATCCAAAGAGACGCTGTCAAGGGCGGGGAGAGGATGGCGACTAAGTGACAGGAAGCAGAGACGGGGGACAGAGATACTGGTGCCATAATAGTGCCAAGCATATTCTGATGCCACCTTCAATTCTAAAGCAACCTGACACCTCACACACACACACACACACGCACACACACACACACACACACGCACGTATCTATATATGTGAAGTGTGCAGACAGATGTGCACACACCAGTCCCTCACGGCGTCAGTGGGTGTTCTTGTCAGGCTGCAGCGCCATGCGGTAGCGGCAGCAGCCCACAGGCCCGAGGACAAGCTCAGTCAATCTAAATCTGTGCTTTGTAGCGGAGCGGTGCCCCCCTCCCCCAAACCCCCTCCCGGCCCACATAGCTACTTGAGGTGATCCGAACACTGAAGTGTGAGAAGCTGTCACCTCCAATAAAATCCAGGACAGGCTCCGTGCCTCCTGCCCGCTTCCCCGGGTGTGCGAGCGGGGTATCGTACCACTTTGCTCGTCACACTCGTGAGGAGGTTCCCGACTCCAGCTGCCGCACTTTGCCGGAGGAAAGGTGCCGTGGCTGGAGACGGGGACTTGACGCTACAGGATCACGGGGGGAGCACTTTTACATACGGTGGTACCTCCGAGAGAGAACCTTCCTCACAAGGAGTGATGACTACATCTCGGTTTACTGCATTTTTTATTAAAAGCGCTAAAATGCACCAATGACTTCGGTTTTGGATTTTTGTGTCCTCATTAGGGTTGTGGGGGTATGCTGGAGCTTATCCCAGCTGATTTGGGGTACAATTTAGAGTCTCCAGTTAACCCAACCCCCGTGGAAAACCTGCAAATGTGCGGGGCGAAGACACGAGCGCCACGCAAAGATGCCCAAACGGAAACACCAACCCAGAGCTGACAAACGGCTCGCATGCAGCTAGACGACTCTCAGCCCTGGGCTGTGGCGGCGGCCGCTGAGATGAAGACGGTATTGTGACGTCTGCCCGGATGAGCCGAACAAATATGCACATCAGCACTCGACAAGGTCATCAAATCTTACTTTTATGCATTCATACGTCATAGTATCAGCATTCTGTACAAAATATGAGGCAAAAATACAACGGTAGTCTATCTGTGCAGCGTGGGATAAAGCTAGATGGTGCGTTCAAGGACCGTCGAACAAACAATATGCCAAAACTGGGGCATTTTTAACTATGTTATTGTTTTATTGGCCCATATTTCCAAAACATGTTCATTTAGATAAAATTTGATGTAGTTTTTGGCAAATTATTTTTTATCATGTCTGAACATTTCCCGCGACCCCGCGGTTGGGGACCACGCCCTCTACTGCCCCTACTTGGGGGTATGGGTATTTAAAACTAATGTGAAAATGCCGTTCACACAATTGCCTTCATGTCTACGTCAATAAATGTAATCGTTGAATTGCTTCAAATCAAATCAATATGTTAGCATGTGGGCCTCACAGTCAGGAGATCTGGGCTTGAGATCTCGGGATACTCTGGTTTCCTCTTACATTCCAAAAACATGCAAGTTAGCTTCACTGCTGACTCTAAATCGTCCGTAGTTATGAATGTTTGTTTTTCTGCCCCGCGATTGACTGGCGACCAGTCCAGGGTGTACCCCGCCTCCCGCCCAAAGTCAGCTGGGATAGGCTCCAGCATCCCCGCCACCCTGATGAGGATAAGCGGCATAGAACATTTATGGATGGATGTTTAGTTACCGTGATTTTGCCTTTTGTGACTCTAGAATGATGTAATGAAGCTAACAAGGTTCCGCTAGTCGGACACAATGTGGATGTGATTTTTTTACCTACCAAAAAATGGTCTTAATTTAGGTCAAATTAAGATATAAGATCCGACGCCATAACCCTTCCTGCATCACAGTCCATAACCCGAGACCTTGAGGTTGCTCCTCCTTTTGGAATTCATGCTGAAGTTCCGATCAAATGTCGACCCTTCAAAGCCTTGCTCTGCAAAATCTTGTTCAAATTCCGAATTTCACGACCTCCATGGTGTTTGATTTCAGAGAGTTAACTGTACTTACAGTCCAGCTGGCGAAGACTGTGATGCCCTCTACCCGAGACTCCAGTAGACACTACCTGGAGGGTATGTACTTGTAGACCATCGCAGATGATGGAGTCTGAGAAGCTGGAGACCCTTGGCGCTTTACCACTCTGCTAATCCAAAGACTGAAGGGAACCAGTTCCTGGACTGGTGCAACAAAAGAAGAGCAGCAGCAACATCGTTCCTCTTTTCTACTTGTTACTCCATTTTCATTAAAAGGCTTTTTTGGGGGCATAAAAACATCGTCCAACAAGTCCCCCACGCAGCGAGAGCCCGTGCTTATTACCGCAGAAGATGGACCACGGAAAGGAGCAACCAAACAACCTCTGGGACGCTACCTGATGAACTCATATTCCGTGCCGAGTGCCAAAGGCATCCTCAGCGGATCGCAGGCCAAACAGTCCACTTTCACAAAACCATAAGCCACAGCGGGGGCGGCGTCAACGTGACGGAACAGCCAAGTGACAACGGAGGGCTAATGTCTGCCGAGGAACGGCGAGTCGTGCAACACCCGTGGAGGTTCTTCAAGGGAGTCGCCATCGCCTCGGCTTTATTAAAAAGGCACTCGAGTCGATAGCGCCGGATTGTCCTCTTGGCGAAGGCAACAATAGCGTGCGTTCATCAAACAGAACATCAACTGCACACAGGACGAGAGCTTCTCCATGGGGGGCTCAGGCATGGGCAGGACGCACCCCTACCAGGGCGATGGATTGCCAAATAACTGTGGTGCAAAATGAGACTGACGTAGCATGTACAGTAAAACCTCGCTTTTCCTCGTTCATTCTTACAAAAACACACAAAAACGGAACTCAAACCCCATTACAGGGAAACCTCGGTTAGCGTACGGCCCTTTTTCTGGTTAGAGTACAATATGGCGAGTCCGAATGTGCTCCTAAAGAAAGAATGAGGGTTTTCTTGAAATTTCATCCACAATCCTTAGGGGCTGCGATTGACTGGCGACTAGTCCAGGGTGTACCCCGCCTCCCGCCCGAAGTCAGCTGGGATAGGCTCCAGCGTACCCTCGTGACCCTAATGAGGATAAGCGGCATAGAAAATGGATGGATGGATGGATGGAATCCTTATCGGAGACATGAACACGCACATCTTACTCTTTTCGGTGCGTTCTAAAGATAGAAAAACAGCTAAAAATATGCAGCTAATTCATGCACATAACGGGACACGCCTATTCCGCCAAAGCTTAGCAGAGCTTACTTCCTGGGTGAATAGATTTCGCATAGCAACATAGTTGTGAGCAAGTGACACTAGAATCTAGCCGGTGTGGTGTGGCGAGGTGTCACTACACCTTGTAGTGTAGTTCTTGGGCGTAACAATATTAACCATATTAATAATAATAATAACACTGTCGATGTAGCTTGGTTAATAGGCAGGTCACATTATTTAAACAGAGCTTGGTTGGCACTTTTTGGAGTTTTTCAGAATAGGAGAGTCCCGTTACGTGCATCCTTAGATGTCCCTTTATATATCTAACAGAAAGGACAAAAATGTGTGTTTATTAGGGGAAAAAAAGAAAAGAATTCCCACAAATTCAGATTTAGTGTTACCAATGGAATATTATTGTAGTTAGAGCATCGAAAAACTGTTTGTGACTTTTTAAATGCAATTCTTAACATAATTAGAGCCTTGTAGACATTAAATAACACCCCTAAAATCACTATTTGACTCGATCATTCATTGAACAGCTCTTACACTGCAGCAGCTGTTAGCAAACTAATCAGTTTCAATCAAATGTACTCTAAACATAAAAGCTAAAAACGTACCACTTCCACAAAGAATGGGAGGAGAAAGTCTTTTTTTCACTGGCTGACTTCAATGTCAGTACTCCCACCTCGTGACCAGAATACTACATATCACTTGTATTTCCATATGTTTTGCCTAATTCAATAGACCATAGTCTACCATACAGCCATCATTTATTGACTGATAATAATAATAATAATAATAATAATAATAATTGACTGAACGCAATATATTAACAAGTTTTTTACTGCAACTCAAGACGTTGAAGAAAAAAAGTGCATCTCAGCTTTGTTCACTCTTGGGAGCAAATATGAAGTGAAAAAAAAAAAGTAAAAGTACAGCACAGTATATACTGTATTTTAAAATCCATCTAGTCACATGGTGCATTCAAGTGCCCGTCAAAAATCCCGTATTTGACTATTTCCACAGCCTACATTTCCCAAAATGGCAACTTTGTTTGTTGTTTTGTTTGTTTCTAATAATATTACCAATTAATTCATTAAAAATTACAAATTTTGATAAAAAATTATGACACTTGTCGTATTGCTCTTGTAAAAGCGCAAAACAATTTTTTTCTTAGAATAATAATATAATATTCATATTTTGACTTTATTCTCTTGAAATATTGTTTTCCCCAAAATTAAACTTTTTTTTGTAAAAGGTCTTCTATTAATAAAGATTTTAATCCTATAATATTTGTACTGTGTGGCTTTCCTAAACTTATTTTTCCCAAAATTACAATTTTATTCATTGCTTTGTTTTTTTCCCCTCATTTTCAACTTAAAAAAAACTTTAATATTTCAACTTTATGCAACTAAAACGACGCTATTTTTTTCCCATAATACTAAGTTATTATTGTAAAATGATGACTTTTTTTTTTTTTTTTTTTATTTTTTTTTTTTTTTTTTTTTAAATTTTTTTTTTTTTTTTTTTTTTTATCTTTTTTTTTTTTTTTATCTTTTTTTTTATTTTTTATTTTTTTCCTTTATTTTTTTTTTTTTTTATTTTTTTTTTTTGTTTTTTTTTTTTCTCATAATATTACGACTTCAATAAAATCTTGATTATATCATTATTAATATATCATTATCAATGATTATTTGAACTCTAAACTACTAAAATGAATTTCTCCTCATAATATTACAACTGGTTTTCTCCTAATATTTATTCTCATAAAATGACAGTTGTGTTTTTTCATGTTCTTTTTTAACTATTTCACCTTCCGTCTTGTAATCATAACTGTACTCCCATAATATTTGGACCGCGTGAATTTTAAGCTACCTAAATGACAAAAATGCAACAACTTTTTTGTTAGAATTCAACTTTTTTATCATAATTCGCTTTTTTCATGTCTGCTGGGTTTTTTTCCAAATACTTTTTCTTGCATATGTTTTTGTAATTATGGCTTTATATCAATTTTAAATCCATGTAGTCACATGGTGCATTCAAGACCTGTCAAACAAAATCCCATATTTTATTAGAAAAATCCCATATTTGGATTATTGGACTTTTTCCGCACCATAATTGTCCAAAAATGGCAACTTTTTTTGGTTGTTTTGGTTTTTTTTCTCATAATATCACAACGTAAAAAAATCATCTTGAATATCCACAACACTAAAATGACAGTACTTTTCATTCTTTTCAACTGTTTTTTCATGTTCTTATCAACCGTCACATTTTTTCTTGCAAATTGTATTCGTAATTATGACTTTATTCCCATAATATTTGGACTGTGTGACCTAATTTTCCAAAAATGACAACTTTATTCACCGTTTTGTTTATTGCATCGTAACATCACGACCTAAAATGACTTCCGAGTTTTCCGTTTGTGCTGAGGTTTTACTTTTCCTGTCAAACTATTCAGTATTTTTAGGATGCCGAGACCCACAAGCGTCTCCCGGGGCTGCTCTCCGGACACCCCCGATGCGACCTGTTGTGTTTCATCCCCGACCCGTCCTGCGTGACGACCAAAAGAATCGGTGCTGTTTGACATTTAAAGCCAGCAGTTCGTTAAAAGGCCCACAAAATGATGGCGAGATAAGACAGAGGCAGAGGGGCTTCAATGATCGGCCCCTGCATGCAATCAGCGTGACTCTTTTTCAAGGGCCATCAATATGTCACGGACAGACACGTCCGACGGATGGAGCTTTTAACATCAAGGTTATCTTCTCCTGGCATGAATCCACTCGCTGTCTCCTTTCCACGTCCTATAACTTATTCCCCTGTCTCGGCCGGAATCTCTTATTTTCCCCTCCATTCTTCCACTTATTCCTGCGCAAGACCACCCTTGCATTTTGGCCACTTAGCCAACAGCGCCATCAGGGCTGCCATCCATCACTGAGGGGGGGGGGACGCAATTGACCGAGTGAGGGGAAAACCAATTAACAAGGCAATTACGCTTTGGGTATTATCTCCCAGGAGTGGGAAAAAATGGCGAATGTAATGTGCAAGAAGGGATGTTGATGCAAGAGTGACGTATGAGTTGGAAGTGCTTTTATTGTGCTCACAGTCCATCTGTGTGTCCGTTTTGACAGTATTTTCCTTTTAATGACATTCGTTTCTTTTTCTATACACAGTAGAAGTCGGACTTAATGAAATATTTTACAAGTTTGAGCCCAGCTTTCCAAATACAGTTCTTACAGCTTTATTAGAGCCCTCTGGATGTGAAATAACACCCCTATGGTCAACTTTACACTCATATTACCCAAAATAGATGTAATTAGAAAACGTATAAAACATAAATAAGACATATAGAGTGACATTTTAACTTCCAGTTTCTGTGCAGTACTTCTTGCAGTGGCTATTGTCGCTGGATCTAGCATTACTGACACCTAGTGATTAGTGCGGAATCCTACGTATCATCGCAGCATCTTTCAATTTGTCTTCTGAACGATACCCTATATACATAATAGGGCTGTCAATCAATTAAAGCATTTAAGCATTCAGGGATTTAATCTCAATTAATCACCTTTTTTGTTCGCAGTTAACTCATAATTCATCCCATTTAATCGCATCACATTTTTAAATGTATCTTCAAATTTGATGTCAAGCAATATACTTTTGGGCCATTATTTTGATAAAAAAATAACGTACAGTTAGAAATCCCATGTTTTTGAATGTTTAACATTGGTTGAACATAAGACCTAGGACACGCTGGAGGGACTATGTCTCACAGCTGGCCTGGGAACGCCTTGGTGTCCTCCCGATGGAGCTGGAAGAGGTCGCTGGGGACCGGGAAGTCTGGACTTCCCTACTGAAGCTGCTGCCCCCGCGACCCGGACCCGGATAAGCGGTGGAAAATGGATGGATGGATGGATGGAACATTGGTTGGTGGCACCTTCTAACGATGTCCCACACTACACAGATAGATATTTTTAAAAACCAAGTCCAGGCTCGTATTTGTGTATTCTTTCGGCGCTTTTAATTTGATGTTGTTCCTGTCATAGTTTTGCACAGTACATAATACGCTGTGTGTATACATTCTTGGTTTTATCCATGGTCACGTTGACATAAGCCCCCAAATAGCTGTCCTTGGCAATGCCTGCACAACGACAGCAGCTTTTAACCCAAATTTTAGCTGGCAGTTCCAAGCAGAATAAGCAGTCGTTAGTCACTCGGACTAGGAAATGGCACGATCGGGTTCTTTTGTCTGCGTTGCAATTGGCGAGAGCAAACATGGCCGCCGCCGTTGACTTGAGTGAGGCAGCATCACGAGGCGCCTGTTATGTTACTTTAACGACGCGCATGCTCCACCGGAGGGCCCTTCGTCATTTTAACAGCCGAGGTGACATCTGTCTCCCTGGCGGGGGACTCCAACAGAACTCCCCAGCGCAAGTTTGTGAAATAAAGTGACATTTACCCTCCTCCAATAAAAAATATTTAGTCCATTAAACACAAATAGCTGTCGTCATGATGCATGCAGCCCCCCCCACCCACGCTCGGGCCGGCTCTGCCTCCCCGGCTGTTTACCGCGGCCGCAACAACTGCAGCGACTGCATGTTCTCAACTTCAGCGTATTGATTAAACTTTTAAATAGCTGCCATATAACCCTGGGACATCAGGGAGATTCATTTGCGTCAATGTTCATCTGTAATTCATTAGCCATTTATACTCTCCACATCCACACGGCCTATCAGGGGAACGTGGGCCATTTTTCACCCAGCAGACGCCGGAGAGCCGAGAGCGGGGAGGGAGGGCTGCCGTGTGTGGGCGTTAGCCGAGGATGGAGGAACACGGTGGTGCGGCGCAACCGTGCGGCGCCGCAAACTGCCACCCCAACGTTTTGTTATTATACGGCTATAACGCCTTTATTAAGGTAGTTTTGGTGCAATTTTTTATAACGATATTACATGTTTTTACATTTTCATGACTTTTTTCACCTCTTTTTATTGTATTATTTCACCCAAAATACATAAAAATGATTTCAAAACATAATTAGTGCACAGGGGGGATTTGTTTACTCAATGGCAGAGAGTACCGGGCATTTATGACTGGTATAATATATAATTATTTTTAATAAATATATTTGCACATCTTTAGTATTTGTGTGTTGTATTTGAAAAATATAGAAATACATTTTATTGCTAAATAAATGTAAAAAAATAACATTTTGATTTAATTCTCTTAAAATTGTTTAAAAAATATTATTATTATTTCACATTTTTCTTGCAATTTTTTTGTAATTATGACTTTATATCAATTTTAAAGCCATGTAGTCACATGGTGCATTCAGGACCTGTCAAACAAAATGCCATATTTTATTTCAAATTCTCATATTTTGATTATTTGACTTTTTCTGCACCGTGATTTTCCAAAAATGGCAACTTTTTTGTTGTTTTTTTTCTCGTTGATATTAGAATCTAAAAAACAATTTTGAGTATTTAAAACACTACACTACTAAAAGGACAGTATTTTCCCTCATAATATTGCATCGTCTTTATACCTGTAAAATTACAACTGCTTTTCATGCTCTTTTCACCTCTTTTCTTGTCAATTTTATTTGTACTTATGACTTTATAATATTTGGACTGTATATCTTGGTTGTTTCTTGGTTGAATATGACTTCTTATTAGTCCCAAATATGCTTATTTAAGCCTAAATATATCACAAAAATGGCAAAAAGAAGCAAAATAAAAATATAAGGCACGTGAGACGCTGCCATGACATGTAGTGGTCTGCACTGGTCACTAGGTGTCAGTAATGTTAGATTAATGAGCCACCACAGGAAGTACAGAATAGGAAGTAAAAACAAACAATAACAACAAGTAGCTCTCCCAATGCTAACGTCTTTGAGTTTATATTATGTTTCATTTTGTCTGTTTACCTCTGCTATATTGGGTAATAGGCATGCGAAGTTGATTATAGGGGTGTTATTTACAAGTTTAGAGGGCTCTAGTAATGTTAAACACACAAATGTAATTATTACTTCATCTTGTTTATTTTCTTTTTTGTTGTTTTTTCTTATCGCTGCATGTGCAGTAAATGTTATTTCAGTGATTCTTAATATGTTTATTATTTACCTATTTTTTGATACAAGTGCTAGTCAATGTGTTTGTTTATTTTTGTGTTTACGTTTATATCAATGTATTTATATTATAGTACAACAATAATAGTGTCTAATATTGTTTGTTTGTGTATTCATCATATGCAGTGGTGTACACTGGTCACTTGGTGTCAGTAATGTTAGCCACCACAGGAAGCACAGAGTAGGAAGTAAAAACAAAGAATAACAACAAGGAGCTCTCCCAGTGCTTCTCCCACTCGATGAGTTTTATTTGCTCCGTTTATGTCTCCTATATCGGGCATGCGACGGTGATTATAGGGGTGTTATTTCATGTTTAGAGGGCTCTAATAATGGTAAAAGGCATATTTGTGAGGTCGTAAACAGCCTTTTTTTTTACCCTCAAATACAAAAAATGCGTTCATAAATAAGAGCACTCTTTATTTTTTATATTTTTACTTCAACCCTCTTGAAAAGTACATAATTTGTATTTTTACTTTCAATTTTTACTGCATATACATGTTCATACTTCCTAATTATAGCACCGTGGATGCTGTAATGAGCAAAACTCCCAAAAAGCGGCGCGTCCCAAAGAAGGATCGGATGGTGTATGCACGTGACGCCGCACGTCCTCAGCTGACTAAAGGGCCACAATGCAACACTTCAAACAGCGGTTGGCCCGACTCGGCGATGGCTGCTTTCCATTTCCAGGCAGATAAACGCCCGTCAGACCTTGCACTTCCAGGACGAGAAGGAAATTGAATTCCCGGGGCACATGAATTTTGACTGAAGTATGATATTCTGTGTGTGTGCGTGAGGGTAGCGGAAGGGGGGGGGGTCTAATGAGAAAAATATAGAGTGAAATTAATTTTAGTGACATTTATTCCACACGGAGCCGGGAGAGACAGTGGTTACCGTCGCCCTGGCGTGCCGAGATAAGAGTACGGCGCTTCAGGGCGAGGACGGACTTTTCCGTGCGTCGTCTTTTAGCAGGCAGGCGCCGCCACCGAGTAACTTTCACGGCTAAAGAAATGGCCAAACGCTCCTGTCAGCACAACAATGGCGATTATTTGGCGTCAGAGCAGGGGAAAGACATCCTCTACCCTTAAGGCCGCTTAACGACGCCACTAATCACCTGCGCTCATTTTCTCCGTCAACGTGTGGATCTGAAATGGCCATGCGGGGGGGCGGGACCCTGATCGATTGTGTTCTTCAGTAGGCCCCGGATTTCTAATTAAAAGAAAAGCCACAGATAAGTGTTTCAAACCTCCGACCACGACGGAAAAAGTGAAAATAGCAATTAGAGCCTCGGCGGCGCTCGGTAATGTCGCCGTTAATAAGGGGCCGCTCCATGAAGGTTTAATCACCGGGACAGGATTCAATAACAAAAGAGCGTCGTATTAATCACCGGAGAGTGATAACTTCACTGTTCATCTCTTTGACATTGGAGGAAGGGATGAATTAATGATGCTCTCCATCTGAGCACATTAAAGAATAATTATCAGGCAAAACAGCATGAAAGGGACTTCTAATGAACCCCATTGTCAGGTCAATTACGAGCCCATAAAAGTGCTGAAAGGGAGGCCGCTTGTTAGTCGGCCGCCGCGGCGCAAGGACACGGGCGGCCCGGGTGCAAGACGGCAAGGATATCCCTGGGAGGGCGGGCGAAACGCATCCAAGACGCGTCGCACATCGGCTCGCCCCGAGACAAACGGCGCCACAATGACGCTGTTTTGTCGGCCGCCGAGAGCCGAACCGCACACGCCGCGACGGAACCGAATCGCACCTCGCCACCTGTCAGCGGCCATTCCCAAAAAATGTTGTGCAGGTTCGGGACGTGAAAACAGGAACTGATTTTATGGCATTTAGGCCAAGTCCGCATGCACACAAACGGGTTTTATTTAAAAAACCCGACAGACTCAACGCAATCAGCAAAGTCCAACCCGATGGAGCAGCACATGCACGGGCGCCCAACTTGCACGTTCCGTCCATCAAACCAGCCATCTTTGTCCCCTTATCCGAGGTCGGACCGCAGACGAAACCTCCTTCTCCCCGGCTACTTCTTCCAGCTCCTTCCTGCGGATCCTGAGCCTTTCCAAGACCAGTTGAGAGACACAGTCTCTCCAACGCGTCCTGGCTCTTGCACAAGGCCTCCTACCGGTCAGGGGTGCCCTATGAGGCATCCGGGAGGTATCCAGACCAGATTCCCTTGTCCGGCTCCTTTCAGTGATTCTACTTAAAGGAGAGCCCGAGCACCCTAAGGGGAAAACTCATTTTGGCCGCTTGTACCCGCCCCCTTGTCCTTTCGCTCACGACCCAAAGCTCATGAGCAAAACTGAGAGTGGGAACGTAGATGGGCCGGTAAATTGAGAGCGTTGCCCTTCGGCTGAACACCCACAACGGACCGACACAGAGTCTGCATCGCATCACTGCAGACGCCGCACCAAACCTCCCGTCGATCTCGCTTTCCATCCTTCCATCGCTCTTGAGCAAGATCCCGATGTACTTAGAGGGCTTCATTTGGGGCAGGATCTCACCCTGACCCGGAGATTGCACTCCACCCTTTTCCGGCCTGGAACCATGGACTCAGACTTGCAGGTTCTGATTTTCATCCCAGCCGCACACTTGGCTGCGAACGGATCCGGTGAGAGTTGAAGATCACAGCACGATGAAGCCAGTGGGACCACATCATCTGCCAAAAGCAGAGACCCAATCCTCCAGCCACCAAGCCGGATCCTTTCCAACCCCGGGCTGTGCCTAGAAATTCTGTCCATAAAAGGAATGAACAGAATCGGTGACAAAGGGCAGCCCTGGTGGAGTCCAAACTTCACTGGAAATGAGTCCGACTTACTGCCCGGCAATGTGGACCGAGCTCTGGCACCGGTCATACAGGGAAGGGACAGCATTAATTAGGTGGTCCAATTACCTCCAGTACTCCTGGAGTACTCCCCACAGTATTCCCCGAGGGACGCGGCCGAATCAAAAGGAAGCAAACGGCTGAATTAGGTGGTGCGCCAACCCTGTACTCCCCTAGTGTTCTTCATTATCAGCGCCACCTTGCTCAACAGCAAAAACCAAAGACTCCAAACCACCCGCCGAATCCTAAGCCCTACCAAATCAAATCCCTCTTGTTCACGAACAACCACACGGCATGGGGGCCCAAAGCCCCCATAGTTGTTGTTTAAGCAACAAAATAAATCAAATAACCCACAACAATCATCCAAAAGCCACCCTTGCACCCTGGCAGGCTACACCTGCCAACTCCAGCACCCGGGGTATGGGTAGCTGTCACACTTCAGTCACCCCGGCAAACATCAAGCACTCCTCACATCCTGGTCCTTGGAAGCGCCCGGCCTGTCAGCATCCACCCAGGGACCCCGTTATTAGAGTCATTTCCGTGTCCATTCTGACGCCTGTGAGGCGCTTCTCTACCGGGGGCGCCCACTACCCGCCCGCCTGAGCGCCCGGCCGGCCGGACAGTGATTGGAGGTGACACGGAGGAGGAGAAGGGCAACAGAAATGTGAGCTGGCAGGGCAGCGAGAGAGAAGGGCGGCTACGTTGGCCGGGGCCCTTGTGGCGTCCGGCGTGTGCCCATCGACACGGGTGAGCGTTTGCCAAGAGCCACTTGTCACGATGACGGAAGGGCAAGATCACTCACGTCAAGGCTTCATCTGACTGGAAGATGTCAATCTCCCGGCCTAATCCAAGAGGACATGCTAAAATATCCTTTAACATTTGAGCGTGTGCGTCCTCAGAGCTGAAAATGCATTCCGACCGCCGTGTTTGCTGGCACGACGTATTTTTTCACATGCCATTACCTCTGTCTCTGGCACTGCCAGTCAAATTACGATGGACCAAACCATATTTACCGCAGTTCTTGGAGGCGGCGTGTTGCACGGGACGAAAGAAATACAGGAATGTGAGACAAGGACTTTTGTTTTGGTAGGGAATGCGGACTGTCAGACGTTGGAACCGGCAAGCGGCTGCAAATATGAAATAATATCCACTCGGGGCAGCCGGATGAAGGTGTGGGAGCGTGATTAACTGTGCATCACCTTGTGAGGAACGATCCCGCCTCTTCTCCTCTCCATTTCCGTCGCCCTCCTTATCTCGCTCTCTCTACCCTTCCTCCCCTCAATGACACTCTCCGGACCCTCCTCGGCCCCCCCCTCGCCCGTCCCCCGACAGGCAGAATAATAACGCTCGTACATCACTGCCCCCGAAAAGTCCAATAACCTAAATCTTCACTTGCCACACACCCCGGGACTCAATTACTTTATTGACATGTAATCTTCATAAGGGGAGAAATATTGAGCATGTAAGGTCAGCTGGTTATGAAGACATATTATCATATTATCTGCATGGGGGCTGCAGGGGGCCCGGACCTGACAAAGCTAATTATAATGGTACATGTTTCAGAGCTCACAGCGTATTATCTGCTTGACTGCTTGGTTGAGTCCCAGCTGAGGTATGGCCTAGACGGGGATGAGATTTCACGACTAATAGCGGGCCCGGGATGTCTTCTCAGGGCACGGGAATTAATGAAGCCAAATATTATCGACTGCGGATCACCGCAAGAAGATCGCTGATTTGTCAGGACTGCCCTGTCATAGGCTAATGGCCTCCATCGCGCCGTGATGCACGCCGACCAGGGAGGCTTTGTCCGAGGAAAGAAACAACAGAGCCCTGCAATTTGGAATTCAAGACGGTTTTCGCTGGGAAAACGTGATGATAACCGTAGAACGCGTAATGGCAGGCGACTAACCAGAGAAGCCTCATCCCAATCTTTTAAATGAAGCATTAAAAGCATGAAAATGGCTCAATGAAGTAAAATACCATTATAAAGCATTCAAAAGATGTGTTCCGAGACATTGCGATGGTGTCTCTAAACATAAAATAACAACCCTATAGTCACGTTTACACTCCTATTACCCAATACAGTAGATATAATAAGATAAAATAACACATATTAGACATAAATAAGGCATCATTTAGACTCACACATGTTAGCTTTGAGGAGAGTTCCTTGTTCCTGTTCCATGCAGGACTTCCTGCGGTGGCTGTTGTCTCAGCAATGTTACATTAATGACACCTAGGGACCAGAGTACAATACTCTATATCATCACAACGTATTTGAATGCGCCTTGTGATATAAATGCCTTGTCTTTACATACAAATCAAAATTTTCCGTATTTAGAGCATAGAAAATCTGTTTAGAACCTTCTAAATTTGCTTCTTAGCATAAGTGGAGCCCTCCAGACACAATATGGTTGACATAATAATAGAGAATAAAGTGGCCGGTGTAGTAGATCGCTACTGCAATGGCGCAGTGAACGTTCACACAGGAGCTGCTGTCAGCCACAACTCACAGCCACAACTCACGACTGACATCACACACACACGTCACTTCCCAGGCCCCGCCTCTTAAAGGCGCACACACCCTCACAGATTACACTCCGTATAACAACGTATGTGTACTTTACTTCATGTCAACATTTGAGCTTAAATTGCTTTGTTTAGGCACAAAAATGTAACATTTGCTGAAATATGGATATCGTTGGGCAAAATTTGGCAAAATGGCGTCGACTCTTTAATTGTAGCGTCATTAATTTCCACTTTTTTAAATTTGTTTTGAAATGAGAGCCACTTACACGTCAGTCCGTGTTATTTAAGGGATTGCAGGTTCGGCTGCGGAAGGTCCGGTCTCGAAAGACGGGCGGCTGCGGCTGTTATCGCTTCCCTCCCAAGGTTATCTTAATATCATCCTCCCAAGCTTTGCTTTTACAATCTGCCGCATGAAGCAATAACGCAGCGGGGGATAATGCAACGTATATTTCTTTGCTGAGAGGCTGGAAGAATATATATCGTTGAGCCAGAATCATAACGGGTCACGGGGCGGCAAACAAACACTCGGCTAGCCCAGAGACATGGCATGTGAGGGTCACAGTGTGCAAATAAAAAACAGCCCTGCAAGACTTGCGGGCGGCCCACTTTGTCCACCGCCGTGGCCTCCTCGCCAGTTTTTCTCTCCCAAGTCCCCGAATCCCTTACTCCCGAGTTGGAGGAGCGGAAAACGCCTGGAATTGTGAGGCGCGGTCGCTCTGCGCTGCCAAAAGGTTGTGTGTTAACACTCACTAATGGTGTCAAACTGACACATATTTTTGCCTTCTGCCGAGGCTCTGCGGGCGCACGGAAGAATATTTCTTGTAGCAGAATCATTTGGAGTGGTACAAGTCCGTTTCTTTAATCCCTCTGCGTCGTCCCTTAAACAATTCCAGACCAGACCGCGATGAAGTTATTTCCATGATATAGAAATCAGTGTTAATAAATTGAATATATTTGTAGTTAGAGCAGAAAAACTGTTTATGACTTTCTATTAGAGCTCTGTAACTATGAAATAACACCCCTACAGTCACCTTTACACTCCTAATATTTCTCGTTTACGTCACATCGACCCGTTCAAGACGGTCAACTCGCTAGCTAGCCTCCAACTTAAAAAGCAAAAAATTTACCACTTCCGCATGGAATGGGAGGATAATTTTTTTTCTCACTTTATTATGTGGGACATGCCGAGGCTGACTTCATGCCATGTCAAGGTAATGTAATGTAAGGTAATGCCTCAATGTTTTGTGTCACCACCTAGTGACTAGAATACATATAATTCATATAATTTTTTATAACTTCAACCCAAATAGGCTACAGTCATTTATTAATGAATGAATGTATGAAAAACCGCAATATTGCCAGGGATGGAGGCCAGCTTTGCAATAAAATAAAATAAAATACAAGTAAACAGGCCTCGCTACACATCTTAAAATTATGGAACAGTTAGCAGTTAGCTACTGACATGGGAGCCGTCTGTTTTTTTTTATAGAGCTATTTTTTGTTGCAGCATCATATTAGACTTATTTAATTATTATTCATGAATTCATTCATTCAAGTCGTTGTATTAATATAGATTTTTTTAAATAACTATTTTGATGATCACTCCCTTGCTTTTATAATCTTTTTTCAAAAAATCATGAATTGGTCGCTGTTTTGTGGTTTACTATGGCCTGTCAAAAAATATTGACAGCATTAATTCTGGCCACCAGGTGTCAGTAATGTATTTAGATTACCTTCGCGCTGTATGGAATCACCCATTGCATGTCCGACATAAATGAAAAAACGTTGTCCTCCCATTCGGTGTGGAAGTGGTATATCTTTGGCTTCTTTGTCCTCCTTTCCATTCTATTTTAAACACTTACAGTTACAATACAGTAAACAAATTGGAGGCTACCAGGTTAGCTTGCTAGCTTGTCAACGTTTGAAGCCTTGGCTGTCTCTCGTGTCCTTGCAGTGCATTACAGTTGAGCAATGTGGTGTAAACAGAGAATAACAGGAGTGTAAAGCTCACTATCGGGGTGTTATTTCTCACCAATAGTAATGGTAAAGATTGCATTTAGAAAGCCCTAAACAGGTTTTCTGTGCACAAACTATGAAAATATTCCATTTAATAATATCGGGTACTTAGAGGTGGGGTAAATTAACCGTGACAAACGAGGTACTACTCATCTTTAAAAAAACCCGCAGCCCTGCCACCGTCCCATCAGTCATCTACACGAAAGGGTTCCATCTTTTGGTTGTCCTGCAGCAAATCAATAAACAGAATATCATTTCAATATGGCGTCTTAGTGCTCCATTCGGTTCATAGTACTCAGCCCATATGTTCAACAACTCTCCCAGGACGTCTCCTTCCTGTCAAACACGACGTCGTTTGACGGCCACCAAACCGAAGGTCTCTTGGATGCTTGACTGTCCTGCCGGGGGGGCTTTTTATATCCCAACAATCTGGGCCGGGTTCGTGTTTTGGACCAAAAGTGACTCAGCCGATGCGTTCGTCTCGCACGCCGATGACACCGAACGCCAGAAAGCATCCGGCAATCAAACGGTGATGGGCAAAGAACTTGTCGGCTCACATTACCCCGCCGGAGAAACCTGCTCCGTCTGTTTGGAGCGGCTTCATCAGCGGAATCGGAGCGACAGGCTAAAAGGTTGTTTAGGGCTCGCGAGCATTTTGCACGACCCCGCTCTTTTCGGCATGTCTCGGGATGGACTGGGTCCCGGAACCCTCGGCCACCGTCGCGGTCCAGCCACCGAACACGACGGCGTCATGTTCCATTCAGGGCTAAATCCAGAACCCCGCCTCCGTGGGTGAATCCAAACCAGGCCGCAATGAATAATCTAAACGGCACGTTTGCAGTCCGCGCTCACACGCCACAGATTGTCTATTGACGTCAAGGCGGCGGCCAATAAATCGCTGCATTCACCGCAGAGTGAGAAAACAGTTTAGACAACGGCCCGACGGAGCTGAACCTAATTGACAGACGAGTCCGACTCTTTGCACGCCAGTGGCGCCGACGCCACCCGGGAATCCAAAGCGCTTGACAAACATGACGCCGGATTAGTGGATTTCAGCAATCGATGCAACTAAATTGTCTGAGTCGGACGACCTTGGCGTCCACAAAATGCAAGCAAAATGACACGGGTACTGTAACAAGCTATGTGGACATCTGATGCGCAAACCAATGAACGGAATAATACGGGATAAATGGAAGGTTTTCCTAGTTGGAGCATTGAAAACCTGTTTCCAACCTTCCAAATACAATTTTTATCATTATTAGAGCCCTCTGGACATGAAATAACACCCCTATAGTCACCTTTACGATCCTATCACCCAACATAGAAGACGTGAAGACGTGTTAGCAATGAAAGTCACATATCATCGAGTACTTCTCGGGGTGGCTGCTGTCCCATCCGTGTGACATTACTGACACCTTGTGTGGAATACTACATACCATCACAAAGTCTTTGAATTTGTCTTCTGTATGCCTCGTTTATTTTGGTCCGTCGGTTGCAGACCTGGCCGCAATACGCAATAGGGTAGGATAGAAAACCTCCCTAAATTTTGTTTTTTTGCATTTTTAAAGCTCTCCAGACATGAAATGACAGTATTATAGTCACTTTTACACTTGCATTACCCAATATAGCTGACATAATAATACAAAATATCTTTGACCTTTTGGCCTAAGAGAGCCATGCAAGTCTCATATTTTCAAATGCATTTCTGTGAGAACCTTATTATATTTTTTAACACTGATTATAACAAAAAGACCAACAATTTTACTTTTTTTGCCTTTAAAATATTGGCAAAAAAACATTATTATATTAACATTTTTATAAAACAAAAATAATATATTTATTGGTAATATTATGACTTTATTCCCGCAATATTTTAACTTTATTTCCATATTAATTTTTCCCCAACCTAATATTCCATTTATTACAACTTTATATTGTTTGCTTCTCACAATACAATGTCATTTAAAAAAAATGTATTACAAAGACATTATTTTTACTTATAAGATTATTAAGTATAATATATATGTATATATGAGTTTATTCTTGTAAAATTTTGACTTTTTTTTCTCTTAATATTTTGATTTTTCCAATTTTTTTAAAACTTTTTTCATAATTCTGACCTCCTGTAATATTTTGTCTTTATTCTCCTAATATTATAACCTCTTTTGCAACCTAATTTTCCAATAAAGACAACTTTTTTAGGTTAGATTACTTTTTTTCTCCTAATATTTTGACTTTTTTGGGTAAAATTGCTGCTCATTTTTCCACTTTTGCTTTTTCTTGAAGGTTTTTTGTGAAATTGCATTTTTAGATTGTGCCGCGGGCCAATTAATTTACTCGGACCGCTTTTCTGACAGCCCTGTTGTAAAGCAAGATATGTTACTTATATTTTAAGAAGAAAGTAAATAAAAAATAATTTATGTTATGGTGTTTAGAAAGTTCTGAGAGCCACATGTGCTCATCAAAAGAGCCACATCTGGCTCCCCAGCCATAAAGCAGGGATGTCAAAAGATCCTGTGAGATTAAAAAAAGGACAAGATTTCTTGTTCATAAAAAGTAATTGCCAAAAAAATGATGCTCTTTATTACAGCTCAAAAGCTAGCATTTCAGGAAATGCTGCAAAAGCTCAAAAGTGCAAATTGTGTGAGAAAAGTCCCAAACGACAATTCCCCTGTCCGACAGTGACAGGTGACACATTAAAAGAACTATTACCTTATTTTGACATATAATTGTTGTTAATTATATTTGATCATAACATTAGTGGTTTGTTTGGTCTCCAAATGTTGACAAGAATATGGTTTAGCATCCATTTGTGGGACAATAAAGATTTCAAAATGCACCTGCATTGTTTTATGACACAGTTAAGAGTATAAAAAAGTTAGAAAAGTTCTGGTCCTGTTTTGTTCTCGCTGACCCAGTCTTGTGCATCGCCTTGTCCGGTGAGTCGGGTGTCCCGTGACATCCCCAAAAATAAGGCTGAGGTGGTATTGTCTCAATGCAACGGTCCTGACAACTAGTGGCCGGTGTAGTACCGAAACAGTCACACAGGAGCTGCTGTCAGCCACAGCTCATGTCAGTCACTGGCATGCCACTGCTAACCATGTCAGCAACTCTACACCAGCTAGCTGATGTTAGACACGTCCCTCCCCGGGCCCCTCCTCTTAAAGGCGCGCACACACCGGTTTCCTCCCACATTCCAAAAACACGCATGCTTTTGAAATCGTCCATAAGTATGAATGCGTGTTTGTGTGCCCTGCCATTGGCTGGCTGGCGACCAGTCCGAGGTGTACGCCGCCTCTCGCCCCAAGTTGGCTGGGATAGGCTCCAGCATACACCAGCAACATTGGTGAAGATCAGCAGCAGAGAAAATGGATGGATTGATGTTTGAAAAAACGCAAGGCAGCGAGCTGTATTTGTATTTCACTTCATTTGGCCAATTTTAGGCTTCGAAATGCGCAGTAAATTGGAAAATTAGCTTAAATATGAATAGGAAGGCGCAAAGTGAGGAGAGACTCCTATAAACGTTTACACATGAATGTATCATTAGCATTCATAACCCGCAAGGTATGCTGGGTAACTTTGGATTGGGGAAATGAGAGCATGCTCTTCACAGACTGCCCTGTGGGTTGGATATTAATATTCCTTTAAAAGTTTGCGTGGTTTAAACGACCTTATTGGATGAAACGTCTTCGTGAATCATTCAATGACGGAAAAGTTGACTTTTTTGTATCAACTTCACGGGACTATTTCATTGTCCACCAGTGTATCAATATCGAAAACTTGAATATGAATGTTATGAAGTAGCTTCTCACAGCTTCCACAGACGTTTTTTGAAAAGCGCCGACGTCAGTATAAGCCAGTGGTTGCCAAACGACCCCCTTTTGGAGATACAAGGATTTAGCTGCATCTCCTGTCCTTTATTTACACCAAACTTCCACAACACTCTGAAACCTTGGGTTACATCGGCATGAGAGCGATATCATGTATGTTGGGGGTGAACCCTCCTTTGCATGATATCATTTGATTGCAAATGTTGCACTGAGTCGACCGCTTTTTTATATGAAGCTTCCTCTTCGTTGGCGTCCACGGGTATTTCGTCGGGGCATCTAAGTGGGCATGTAAAGGAGGAACCGAAATAAAACCGTTTGAAGGATCCCAGGTTCGCTAGTTCCGGTTCCCATGGATGCTCCAGACCCGATGCCCGACCCTAATTAAAAGCACGCCAGGGCTGGTTTTCTCACAAATAAGAACATATTATAAGGAAATCCACTTTATTATGGAATCTTGCGACCAGTTACCACAAACATGTACTCCAATGGGCTTACTCTGCTGTCCTGCTGTATCATCCAATCGGAAACGTGGATGCATTTCCAAAGGTAAACACCGCTGGTAATTACCAGGAGGACTTATGGTGGTGGGACCTTTTTAGCATGACAAGTTGTCCAGCATCTGCCAGCATATTAGCAGCTATTCATCAGCATGAAGAGTCGAGAGTCACCACGCGCAGACAGACTCCGCCTGCTCGCCGAGCCATTTGTTTTCCGCTAAAGACACACACACACCTGCTGGAGCCAACATCCATCCTGCTGGAAGCAAAAAATACCCAAAACCATCTGGCAGCAAAGCCCTATCTTAAATTACAATGATGGACTCCCACCATTGGAAAGCATGAAGCTCCACTGAGCGTGTCTCAGTTTTCCCCGACAACAAATCATTGAGGAAAATGAAAAATAGCTCAGCCGCTTTGGAAATACCGGAGTTTCAAAGCCGCTTCTCCAAAGAAGACCTTCCCGCTCGAGCTGATTTATGTTCTGCTGCTCTTCTGAGGATGACCGATGCAACCGGGAAGAAGACCAAAGTTTTTCCCCCACCTTTCCCGAGCGCTCCTGAGGGCCCGTGTCCTTGTCCATCGCGCCGACACGTTCGGAGCGGAGGTCGGCGCACATCTGGTTGTGCTGGAGCGGCTGCCGAGTCGGCTCCGCTCGGCGACGTCGTAAATAGCCGAGGTTTGTCTGCGACGGTCACGGACCATGAAGATTTACGAGGCGCATTTGCTTGCCGCTGAGAAAAGGCTTCAAAGTCGGGAACGCTCGTATTCCACAGGTGGCGGACGAGGAAGGGAAAGGATGCGACGCGGAGGCTCCTGATCCAGACGCGTGACGTCAAGCAAGTCTGGTGAGACTTCAGTCTAAAGCAGGGGTAGGCAACCTTTGGCTCGGGAACCGGATGTGGCTCGTTTGATGACCGCATATGGCCATAACATTTATACATTTTTATTTCTTGTTTCCTTAGAATGCGTACAACATTCCTTGCCTTACAACTACCAAACACTGCGAAAGTACAATTGAACAAAAAGGAAACAGTAAAAACGGAAAAATCAGCAGTCATTTCAGGAAAATTACGTCAAAATATGAGGAGGAAAAAGTAAAATTAGGTTGGTTATAATATTAAGGGAATCTTCTTCTTTTCCTTGCAGCTTATCCCTTCCGGGGTCGCCACAGCGAACCGTTTCCTCCATCTAACCCTGTCTTCTGCATCCTCTTCGCTCAAGGCAACAACCTTCATGTCCTCTTTCACTACATCCAAAAACCTCCTCTTTGGTCTTCCTCTAGGCCTCTCTCCTCTGTACATGTCCGAACCATCTCAGTCTGGCCTCTCTGACTTTATCTCCAAAACCTTTAACATGTGCTGTCCCTCTGATGTGCTCATTCCTGATCCTGTCCATCCTGGTCACACCCAAAGAGAACCTCAGCATCTTCACCTCTGCTACCTCCAGCTCTGCCTCCTGTCTTTTCCTCAGCGGCACTTTCTCTGATCTCGCCACAGTTTTGTACACCTTTCCTTTCCTTTTAGCTGAAACTCTTCTATCACACATCACACTTTTCTCCACCCATTCCACCTTCTTCATCTCTTTTCCACACTCTCCATTGCTCTGGACTGTTGACCCAAAGTACTTCAAATCCTCCACCTTCTTTATCTCTTCCACTGACAAAATATTACAGGAATAAATAATAAAACAGCAGAAAATTAAAACATTTTACCACTAGAAAGTCAAAGCATTAAGAGAATAAACATTACAATTTTAAGGAAATAAACTTGTTATACAACTCCTCCCTGAGTCACCGCCTTATCGTGGTGGAGGAGTTTGCTTGTCCCAGTGATCCTAGGAGCTCAGTTGTCGGGGGCTGTCATGACAAACAGGTCCTGGGGGAGGGACCAGACAGAGAGTGGCTCAATAGACCCCAATGATACACAAGAACAATGGACTTTGTTTTCCCTCGCCCGGACGCGGGTCACCGGGGCCCCCCTCTGGAGCCAGGCCTGGAGATGGGGCACGATGGCAAGCGTCTGGTGGCCGGGCCTGCACCCATGGGGCCCGGTCGGGCGCAGCCCGAAACTGTAACATGGGTCCCCCCTCCCATGAGCTCACCACTCGTGGGAGGGGCCAAAGGGGTCGGGTGCAAAGAGAGCTGGGTGGCGGCCGGGGGGAGGGGCCTTGGCGGTCCGATCCTCGGCTACAGAAGCTAGTAGCTAGCTTGGTGCGTGAGGTGGAGAAATTCCGGCTAGATATAGTCGGACTCACCTCAACACACAGCAAGGGCTCCGGAACCAGTCCTCTCGAGGGGGGCTGGACTTCATTCCACTCTGGTGTTGCCAGCAATGAGAGGCGACGGGCAGGGGTGGCAATTCTTGTTGCCCCCCGGCTCCAAGCCTGCACGTTGGAGTTCAACTCGGTAAAAGAGAGGGTAGTTTCCCTACGCCTTCGGCTGGGGGGACTGGTCCTGACTGTTGTTTGTACTTAAGCGCCAAACGGCAGTTCAGATTGCCCGCCCTTTTTGGAGTCCTTAGAGGAAGTACCAGAGAGTGCTCCTTTGGGGGATTCCCTTGTTCTGCTGGGTGACACTGGAATCACAGTGTTAGAAATAAAGTTTGAAATGCAAAACCTTCTTAGCACTTTAATCCATCCAATTCAGAGACTAATTACTAATTATTAACGTAATTACTTGTTTAAAAATACACACTTAGTTGTAATCAATGTTAAAAAACATATGATATGGCTCTCTTAGCCCATAAGGTTCCCGAACCCTGTTCTAAAGGATTAACTCCGCAAGGGCGGGTACCAGTCGTGGCAAAGAGGAAAGGTAGAGTTCTAACCGCACACCTGAAAATTTAAGACACACCCCTTTTCTCCTTTGAGGGTGACCTAAATTTTACTTGATTTTAGCTTTATGGACTTCACTTCATACTTTTATGACCAGGACAACCGCAGGCGATGGGGTGTTCAAAAAGTGAGCAATTGTACTTTAAACTTGAATTCACAGTCTTTGTCTTTACAATAGCATGAACAATGACAGAGTTAAAAATGACAACTACTTCAGCAAAGTGGTGTCTTGACAGGTGGGTGATTTTACTTGATTTTAGTTTTATTTTACAATCTGTTACCTTCTCTGTATCCTTCTATGACACGTTCTAAATAGTTATAAATTAGAACAAAAACAGCGGACAGGGTGAGTATTTTTACTTTAGTATCTGGACTTTGTCGGGCCAGCGGCGCAATGGATAACGCGTCTGACTACGGATCAGAAGATTCAAGGTTTGACTACTGGTTGGCTCGTCCTTTTTTAAATTTCCCTGAGGTAGTCATCCCAAAGGAATCAGTAAAGGTAAGTCTAAGTCTTTATTTTAGTTTTATTTCATAGTTGGTAAAGTTTAGCCTATTCTTCTATGACAAGTTCCAAATGTTATAAATTACAACAATGTTTGCACGCAGATGTGTTCAAAGTGTGAGTAATTTTACTTTTAGTTTTATTGCACAGTCGGTCGCTTATAATTACATGACAAACTACGCAGATGACAAATTACAGCAATTAAAGCAGACAGGTGTCTTTTTTTGGGTCAGTGATTATACCTTATTTTAGTTTTATTCAACTGTTGGTTAACTTGCCTTTATTATTCTATAGCATGCTACGTATGTGATAAATTACAGCAAATAAAGTTGTCGGTACAGGGTGAATAATTTTACAATTAGTTTTATATACTAGGGTTTCATTTTCTTTACAACAAGTATTTCTTCAAAGGGTTTCATTTTCTTTACAACCTGGTAAGTTCCCTTTATACTTTCGTGACAAGTTCGAACCTCGACAATTTACAGGTGTCTTCAAAGGATGAGTAATTTTACTTTAATTGAATTTGATTTTGCAGTTGGTGAAGTTTTCTCTCTTCTTCTGTGATAAATTCTACATCATCATCATGATCATCATAATGATAGTAATAAAAAACTGTTAACAGGTGTCTTCAAAGGGTGAGTAATTTTGCTTTTATTTTTATTACCTTCTCTTTGTTTTTCTATAACAAGTTCGAAACGTTATAAATTACAATTTCTTAAAATTTTACTCTTTGTTTGATTTATTATTATTTTTTTTTTACTGTGCATTAATTTCTATTTCTATTTCTGACAAATTATGGAGTTTGGAAATCAGTAAAACAAAAGCAGACAGGTTTTTACTTTACACAGTAATCAATATTATGGTTTTGGTTCTCTTTAGAACTCTATGACAGGTTCTCAGTCTTATAGATTGCAATAAATACAGGCGTCATGTGTCTTTAAAGGGTGAATCATTTTACTTTGTTTTAGTTTTATTTTACAGTCCATTAACCTCTCTGTGTGCTTATTCCGAGTGTTATAAATTACAACAAATATAACAGACAAGTACTTCATACTTCAATGACAACTTACAAACGTTAGAAATAAGAACAATTAAGGCAGACGGGTGTCTCTGCCGTGTGAATAATTTTACCATATTTTAGTTGGATTTAACAGTTGGTTAGCGTCTCCTTATTCTTCTATGACACGTTCCGAAGCTTGTCTGTTTGAACAGCCGTCTTCAAAGGCTGAGTAATTTTACTTTTAGTTTGATTTTACTTCGGTGACAAGTTCTAAATGTTATAAATGAGAGTAACTATGAGGGATAGGCGTGTTCAGAGACTGAGTAATTTTGTTTTTAGTTTGATTTCACAATCGCTAAAGTTATGATTGTATTTCCATGACAATTTAGGAAAGTTAAAAATGAAAACAAAAAAATTTGTTCATAAAATAATTCACAGATTAGTTCATGGTTGGAGGTTCCGGTGTAGTTCAAAGATGACGCGATCCAAGCTACTCGGGGGACTTTTTCAGCTACATCAAACGGCAAGGTAAAAATAAAAAATAAAATCCAACCTGACGTGTCCTCAAAATGTGCACAAACAGAATTATTCAGAAAGTGCGCGAGAAGAAGCGTGCCGTGGCGGTAATGGAGCTCTAATGACACTTGATGGAAGGCGGCTTGCGCGAGAGCCGCCTTCCATCAGGAGTTCAGCAGTTAAAGCTGTCATGGCAGCTGAGGAGGTTATCCTGGCATTTGAGTCCATCCACCGCTGCCTTCTAGTGAGTAACAACGAGGAGCGCCGCCAAACAAAACCAAAAAAAAAAAGGGAGCTCTCACTCCTCTGGACGGTGTGTGTGCAGGCCCAGTTTCCTTTGCCCTCACTTCTCATCCCACCTCATCCAACTTTCCAGTCATCCATCTTCATACGGGCTGGCTTCCCATGAGGACTCACTCATGCATATCTTGTGCCAAAGATAAAGGAAACAGAGCCTGCTTTCATCATCACCGTGATGAGCTGTGAGATGCGGCAGGAGATGCACGTCCCGGAATGGATGCATGCCAGTCTGCCAAGGTCACACACAATGCGTGCCTTTTAATAATAACACATCCTTTTATAGATCCATTACCTTTTAGAATGACATTATTGGGAATTCTTGCAAGCAAATCTGGGATAGAATTGTTTGACTCTGGTGAAAATCAACAAAACATGACTTTTGCTTGTATGCAAAAATCAACAAACCACCTAAAATGTGAAGATACTTGTTTTTTAATTGATAAACTAAACGATTTGTGCGCTTTCCATATTTTTCACCCCGCCTTTAATGTAATAATGCTGTACCTCGATTTTACATACGCAAATATATTTAAGGTTTTTGCAAGGTAAGCACATGCTCATTTTCCAAAACCAAAATGAGGCAACATTTTGGGATTTGCTTCTTTTCAGCTGAAACACAACAATGACTTTTCCTTGATCCCTAGTGCAGATAAGCAGATAAAAAAGTAAAAAATAAATAAAACTGGAGTTTTTCACTGGTTAATAATTCATTTTCAATACTTTCTCTCCAGTCCGTAAATTGAAAGTCAACTGGGATAGGCTCCAGCAGACCCCGCGACCCTAATGAGGATAAGCGTCATAGAAAATGAACGGCTGGATGGTAATCTCCATCATCTCCATCATTTATCAATATTTATGTCAATAGTGATGTCCTTCATACAAATCAGGGGTCGGGAACCTTTTTGACTAAGAGGGCCATGAAAGCCACATAATTTAAAATGTATTTGTGTGAGAGCTGTATCATATTTTTTTGACAGTGAATTAAAATGCTTAAGTTATTTAAATTTTATTATTTGGTCCCACAAATTTGTCATTCTCATTCATTCATTTTCTATGCCGCTTATCCTCATTAGGGTCACGGGGATGCTGGAGCCTATCCCAGCAGACTTTGGGCGAGAGGCGGGGTACACCCTGGACTGGTCGTCAGTCAATCGCAGGGCGTTATTAACTTTTTGGCCAACCTAATATTCTAAAAATAAATAAATAAAAACACATTTTCTATCCTATGCTACTAAAATGATATTTTCTTCTTATGCTATTTTTTCTCCTAATTTTATTTTTTAGTTGTAAAAATGACATTGTTTTGTTGTAATATTTTGACTTAATTTCCTGTCATTTCCATATTTGCTGTGTTTTTTAGTTTTCTTGTTAAATTGTACTTTTAGAATGTGTGGCGGGCCACTAAAGAAGCAGCCAGACCACACTTGTACTGCACGTGTTCTCAGAAGTTCTAAACATATTTAAAACATTAATTCATCACTCAAAAATAATACATCAAAAATAAAAAAAATTCTCTTGTGTTAAGAAACGAGGGCCAGATGCGGCCATCTAAAGAGCCACGTGTGGCTCCCGAGCCGTGGGTTCCCTACCCCTGACACAAATGATAGGGTCTCCTACTTTGACAAGCCCTTTTGCCACATCTGGTGTCCGTTTTGTAGTAAAAACATAATTTACGGTGAGAAAAAAAAAGATAACTTGCAGCTGCATATCATGTCTTATATTATGTAAGCCTTAAAACCGTTCCCATGCACGGATAAAGTATAGCTCCGAATATGCCAGCTGCTAGCTGCTCCAAAAAGATAACAGGGCATTTTAGTGTTTTTGTGATGTGTTGTGAATTTTCAAAGCTTAAATCACCAAAAGGGACGTAGGATTTTAATTATTTCTTCGGTATAGCTGGCTGATGAACGGCCGGCCGTAAAAAGGGACTCGGTGATGACTGCCTTGTTGTTGCTTTTGGGTGAAAATGTTGTTTTGTGTTTAAAGGCTGTGGTATCGCACTGAAGGGCAGCGGATGCCCTCGTGTTTTTAGGCGTCGCTGATAGTGATTTTTGGCAAGCGCTGTTTGTTCGGCGGTTCTTGAACGCACCAGTTGAGAGTAGCTTCAGAACCTGCAGTGAGGTGAACACAAGATAATATGTGATGGCGAGCAGGGCGAATTGTGTGGACTTGGCGCCTGCTAGATTCTAGAGTTCGCCTGATGACCAGGCCAAAGGCTGCGCTGCGACTGAAATTCCATCAGCGATTCTTTGAATGGGCTTAATAAGGCATATATGAACAATGGCAATTGAAGAGAGAAAGGTTCTTTGAACTGGGTCTACACCAACACACTATTTCCTCACTTATCTAAGTAAACTGGTTCCGGACTGCGGTAAGTGAATTTCCGAATGGGTCTAATCCGACCCCGTGACTGATTAATTAGGGGTTGTGTAACTTGACTTAAAATAACGCAGACTACTCAAATAAAAGAGATTTGCGAGGCTGTAAATCCAAACAAAATTCCAAAGCCATACAGATTATTCGCCGCCATCAATAAATCAACTTTCCCAGTACATGCGCCTGCATGCGGCGCGAGTTGCGCCTGCATGCGGCGCGAGTTGCGCGCTGTGCAAAGACACATGAAGTCATCCGTCACCCCAGCAACCTTTCCCTTCATGAAGACAAGCGTCGACACCGGCGGTGTCGTCATCCATTAGTCATGTACCGCCATCCAGATGTCTGGCGGAGGCGGAGATAGCAGCAGCAGCAGGTGGAGATCCGCGTGAGCCCAGCTGAGCTTTAAAAGGCAGCGCTTAGCACCCACAGCTCCGTCATCTGGCCTCCCCCCCCGGCCTCCACCAGCCTCTCGACAGCACCATTCCTCATCATTTACCCCGTTTTGGCAAAGCCCGCGGCCCCTCTAATGGGCTGCACTGAATGCTTCCAGATGTTTGTTTATTTGTCGCGCTGCAACGATAAAACACTTTACTTTCCGTTTGTCAGGGTGGTGGGGCAGGAGTAGCGCGCCGCCGCCGCCGCCGCCCCCCCCGAACATGAAATGAATGCGGCAAACAAATGCGATGCGACCCGTGGGTGTCGTCAGGAAGTTGTTGTTTTTTTCTTCTTCTTTGCGAGCTTTGAAGGCGGCCTTCCTCCTGGGATCGGAATAACAGTTGTGCGCCATTTAAGATACATCCATATAAAGTAGCTGGAAGCTGGCCCACAACAACAAGATTAAAGGGACCCGGGGCCGGTACCGGGAGGCATTCTTCCTTGTCTGCTTGTACGAAGATATCCCTTTCATTTACTCTTGTCACTGGTGAGGAATGGCCCGCTCAAATGTAATCTGATACCTGCTACTGTGCACCAGCGCTACATTTATTTACATGCGCACAGGAAATGAAAGGCATGTGATTAAAATATCCGGGGCGCATCAAGTCTGAGAGGTCTGTTTTACTTGGGCTCAGGTGTAATTAGATCTGTGACACGAACTTGCGTGTCATCGTCAGAAAAATGACAGCCTGACTGGGAATAAAAGAGCTGACTTGAGGTTTTGCTCGAGGCACACAATTGCAACTGGAAGAATAGGTTACCTACAAACTCGTGTACTAAGGACTTCCAGACTTCCCGGTCCCCGGCCACCTCTTCCAGTTACACCAGGAAGGCACCAAGGTGTTCCCAGGACAGCTGTGAGACATAATTCCTTCAGCGTGTCCTAGGTCTGCCCCGTGGCCTTCGCCCGGCTGGGCATGCCCAGAACACCTCACCAGGGAGGCATCCGGGAGGCACCCGGACTAAATAACCAACCTACCTAAACTGGGAGTGTATTAAGGTGAGTCCAGCCACCCTACGTAGGAAAGTATTTTCCGACGCTCGTGTCCGTTATCTCTTTCTTTAGGCCATGACCCAAAGCTCATGACCCGAGGTGAGGGTGGGAACATCGATCAACTGGTAAATGGAGAGCTTTGTCTTCTGGCTCAGCTCTCTCTTCAGCACGTCGGTCCGATACAGCGACCGCATTACTGCAGCCGCTGCACCAATCCTTCCGTCGAACTCACACTCGTGAACAAAACCCAGAGATACTTAAACTCCTCCACCTGGGGCAAGACCTCAATGCCAATCTGTAGGGTGCAAGCCACCTGTTTCGAACTTCATTCCATTCAATTCCCTTTTCTTCCGCTTATTCGGGTCCGGGTCCCGGGGGCAGTAGTCTCAGTAGGGAAGCCCAAACTTCCCGATCTCCGGCCACCTCCTCCAGTTCCACCGGGAGGACACCAAGGCGTTCCCTGGCCAACCGTGAGGCATAGTCCCTCCAGCGTGTCCTTGGTCTTCCTCGGGATCTTCTCCCGTCTGAGCGTGCCCGCAAGACCTCACCGGGGAGGTGTCCGGAAGGCTTCTGGACTGGATGCCTGAGCCACCTCAACTGGATCCTCTCAATGTGAAGGAGCAGCGGCTCTACTCTGAGCTTCCCCCGAATGGCTGAGCTCCTCACCCTGTCTCTTCGGGTTAATCCAAACTCATTTCAGCCGCTTGTATCTGCGATCTTGTTCTTTAGGCCATGACCCAAAGCTCATGACCATAGGTGAGGGCGGGAACATAGATGGACCGATAAATGGAGAGCATTGTCTTCTGGCTCAGCTCTCTCTTCACCACGACAGTCTGGTACAGCGATCGGATTACTGCAGACACTGCGCTGACCGAGACCGAACCAAAAAAGACCTTGAGATACTCCCCCACCTGAGGCAAGACCTCGTTCCCGATCCACCCGTGACTTAGATTCCCAGATTTACAAGTCGGAGGTAACTACCTATGCCCCTAATTTTCGACCAATTTCAATTCTTTATATAGTTACTAAATTACTAGAAAAAAAAACCCTGACATAATCAACTAATCCAGTATCTGGAAGTCAATAAACTGCTCAGGGACTGTCTGTATGGTTTTAGACCATGTCAGAATGGCTTTTATTCACTGAACAGATGCGTGTCTTGCTCACATAATGTCTTCTAAACACTATTCCACCATAGCGACAAGGTTGCAAAGCATTGTGCACGTATTATAAACATCTTTTGACGGCAATGTCTACTGTGGGATCAGGGGGCGTCGCCGACAATCCACATACACAACCAAACAGATTTAAAACAACAATGAAGGATAAGCAACTCCAGAGTCATTTACTTACCATTCTGTGTTATGAAGGCAACCGATCTTCACCTCCGCGTCTTAAGGCTTAAGTCCATGTTCTGCAAGCTCTCTATTTCATCTCCAAATGTTTCCTTCTCCTCAAAAACTCCAATTAATCCTTGTTATAATCTCTGTAAACATCCTCCGCCATGTTTGTGTAGCGCAGTGATGGTACTCTGATGGCGTCAAGTCCGGAAATGAGGCTGGACTGCGAGAGCTAGCTGGTGATGGTTGGCGCCATCGGCTATACATCTCATTTTTGCAAATGTATTGTTCAATTTCAACAAATAATCACAAACAATATATAACATATGTAAGCTAAGTTGACCAATCATGTCAAGGATCAGCATTGCTGGGAAAATGGGAATGGAAACCACTAACTTTTGGATAAATCAAAAATGAACTGGATAATTTTGCCGGCCTCAATATATTGCCATGTGCATGCGTGTCTCTTTCCCTGGTCTTTCGTCTCTAGCGAGAGTTCACTCTGTGCATTGCTTTCAGCATTTTGCTGCACGTTAGTCCCACAGAACGAAGTGAGCACTTTTCATACAGTCTCTTTGTCTCGGTGGGTGCCGGCGGGGCCGCTAGCGTACACACAGAGTGTTTGTTAGTACAAATTCAGTTAGCAGATCGCGGCGTATTGTCATATAGTAATATTAAGATCTGGTGACATCCGTATTAGTCAACGCTCCTTAGACACGCAGTGTCCTGCAGACCAGTTCATTGGGAGGCACACATGCCGGGACTCACTTGTGGACCGTTAGATTTAGAGTGGACTTGACAACGGGAGCAGCGCCGCAACTTAGAGCCAAGGTGACAGTGGTGGAGGATCCTCGGGCCCCTCTGCCAGACCACACAGTCCACTCCGCTCTGTGTCACGCCTTCAAGCAGACACTCCGGAACCCTCCGCCCCCCCCACCACCGCCGAGCTCCTCGTCTTGCGTCTACTTCCATTTCCTTTTTACGTCCCATCCCCTTAATCTTTCCCTCTTGTTCGCTGTCAAGCTTGCTCTATGAAACATATCTTCCCTTTTAATCATCCTTTTTACTTTCCCCCGCAGTCTCGTCCAACCGGGAAAGCTTATCTGGACTTTTGTCCTTGTCCTGCCACGGTGCTGCCATCCTCTGGGAGCTCCTGGCTGCTGAAATGGCCTCGGTCGTGGACGCGACAATACGGGCCCCCTCCCGCACCCTGCTTTCTGGAGGTGTGTGCTTCCAGAAGACAGAAACGTCAGCCGAAGGCCTCATCCGAGTTGTTTATGCCCTAAATTAACCCCAGCAGTTGTTTGGGTTTACCATCAGATTCACGTGTTTTTTGAAAAACAGGAGAAAAACAACAAAAGCTTTGAGGCAGTGATGGGAAGATGACCTGAAGGGCGAAGATGAGGGTGGTGTAATCTCAGGCCGGGGTGGCGCCTTGTAAAAAAACAAAGGGAGACTGTCACCCCGACTCAGGTGAGAGACGGAGGGGAAAATATTGCATATGTCAGATCTCTTCACCTTTAAATGGACTGTTCTTACCCAGGTCGGACCCGCTCATCCCTCTTTACGCTGACACTGAGCTGTCCTTGGCGCTGGAAATCCCACGGTACCTCACAATGTGATGCAATTTGCAGGAGGGTGATGGGTGAAACAAAACCCCAAAAAATGTATTTCATACTTTATATTTTCCAGCCTTAAGTTGGGATAGCTGGGATAGGCTCCAGCTTACCTGTGACCCGAGCAAGGACAATTTTGCAGCACATTTTAACCAGAATACAATGATCAATAGTAAATATATAAATAAGTATATGTCTTTCTGTTAATAAAATACAGCAAGTGGTGATTAATTACGATTAATTCCTTTGAAACCTGTGACTAATCTGACTTTTAAAAAAAAATAATTTGACAGCCCAAGTCGCATCTCCGTTTGGGAATTGCTGTGTGGAGTGTGAGGTTTACATGTTGCCCGTGCATGTGTGGGTTCTCCTCTCAACCCGTGTGGAAGTGGTAAGTTTTTGGTGCTCTGTCCTTCTTCGTGTCTCCGTTTGAAACACTTTCTTAAGTTTGGAATAAGTCATTTGGAGAGGCTAACTAGCTAGTTCGCTAGCTTGTGTCCCCGTCACTACGCAATCTGTACCAAAAATGCAATCGAAAATGCAACCAACGTCACACGCTTCTGTAACGTCACGTGCTGTTGTACTCATTATTTTTTAAAAGTTTGAACAAACATGGTCAATAATCATACTTCAGATTAGTACTATATGGGGGGGTTCTATCATCTTCATTCATCAGGACTGAGCTACATGAAAAACATACGCAATGCATGCGCAAATGCAGCTGAGAAGATAAACTCATACCCAGTTACGTAAAAAATGCATGTATAAATGCAAATACAATAAATCATATAAAATAATAATTAATAATGAGCTTTTTCTAAAGGCATACAAATCATAACTTCCTGGTTGTATTTTTTCAGTAGTGAAAAACATTTTCAAATAATTCGATCTTGCACAGCTGAACTCAAATGCAGTTTTGAAATGAAACTTTTGATTATTAAAGGAGAGAAAATGGAGATTTGGTCGGACTAGAATGCAAAATCTCTTCCTCGGAAAGTGAATGTTAGTTTGGGGAAAGGCCGCTAAGAAAAAAAGGAGCGCTTGATTTGCTCACCCGCACCGTATGGGTACGCTCGCCTCCTTGGAGTGATTTTTTTTAATCACCTTCTAAAGATGGGAGCTATTTTTAATAAAAATGAACAATATTTATTTAATAATTTGCTCGTATCTTTCCTTTTACAACTCAGGATTCTCAAACTGAATTTTGTTAGATTTTGTTTAAAAAAAGCTAATTATGTATATTTATACTACACATATAATATAAAATACAACCCAAACTCTTTTTTGTATGCCCAAGTTTTGATGTGATTCTTTTGGTAAAAAAACGTTTGCTTGGGTTTTCGTACGATGTGACTGTTTGCCCAAAAACTTCCATTCATTCCTCATTGAATACAATATTTCAACTTTGTTTTGCGTGTGTGCAACTCTAATTATTGTACATGAAATGGATTTTTTCTTCATATTTTTGGCCACATTATGAGCCTGAATCATATCGGCCTCGTACCAACAGACCAAGGATTATTCCCACTACCAAAACTTCAGATGCACCGAGCGAGCTCAACAAGCATAAAACCAGAATGAGTCCAAATGAAGAGATTCCCACTACTGTTGAGGTCAGCACTTGCGTTTAGATCATCCGCAGACGTGGACTTGGACTGAATGCATCTTTCATCTCGTTGCTATTAATATCCGTGTACATAACGGGCTACCCTGAAAAGGTTATGCAGTCTGAAGGTCTTTGTCTTTGACCCTACCTTTATGGTTCTTAGCGTCTCTGGATCCTCGGGGTAGGGGGGTGTAGGGCAGAGGGTGGTTCTCAAATCCGGTTTCTTTGGACAGCTGCGAGAGAGGAGACACGCGGTGAGTCTTTTCATGAAAAACGGCCTTTAATATCACGGCAGACGGTGAGGAAGTTAATCGCTGATACCATATACTACATACAGTATCAATTTTGCCAGAAGACATCTTGATAATCCCCAAGACCTTTGGGAAAATACTCTTTTGGAAGGCGCGTGTCCCGTTACGTCTGGCGTAAAAGTGACGGCGCATTTGAGAAAAAGAACATCACGCCAGCAGTAAAATATGGTGGTGGTAGTGTGATGTTCTGAGGCTGTTTTGCTGCTTCAGGACTTGGAAGACTTGCTGTGATAAATGGAACCACGAATCCGGTCGACCCAAAAAAATCCAGCCATCCATCCACAAACTCAAGCTGAAACCAACTTGGGTTCTGCAGCAGGGCAATGATCCAAAACACACCAGCAAGTCCACCTCTGAAAGGCGGAAGAAAAAGAAAATCAAGACTTTGAAGTGGTCTAGTCAAAGTTCTCACCTGAATCCTATTGAGATGCTGTGGCATGAGCTTCAAACGGGAAAACCTCCAATGTGACTGAACGACAACAATTCTGCAAAGTGGACTCATTGCAAGTTACGCTCGCCTGCAGTTGTTGCTGCTAAGGGGGACCCAACCAGTTATTAGGTCTGCGCGAAAATCCCTTTTTCACACATTTGTTTTGCCCTTAATAATCAACATTTTCATTCAGTTATCTGGCTAATATTTACATTTGTCGGATGATCTAAAACATTTAAGTGTGACAAACATGCAAAAACATAAGAAATCCGAAAGGGGGCAAACAGTACATATATACTTGACTCCGATATCGGCTTTTTTGCTGGTATCCGATATTGTCAAACTCTCCGTTTCCGATTCCGATATCGACCGATACAGACACCGATATGTGAGACATGCCGTATTTTTTCATATCCGGTGTGATGCTAACGGACCCACATCGGCACTTAGCTGTAAACATCGTGCAAGCGTCTCCCGCAGATACTACCTTGTCCGCCTGCCGCCACAAATGTTGCTGGGATTGAAGTGTGAGATGTAAAGTTTTA
>QODF01000065.1:1256427-1271311 GCA_024372805.1 Oostethus manadensis | reverse complement strand
TTTGCTATTGTTTGTTTAGCCTGAGACACTCGGCTTGTTGTGTTTGCGTTCTTCGGTGCACTCTCAAGGTCCAAAAACATCCTCCTTTCCTTCCCGTAGCTTTTTAACTAGCAGAGGAGGTACTTTATCATGACACAGCGATATCTGATGCCTTTGCAGAAATACTTTCCTTCCCTGCAGGAAAGAATTGGCCGGACCTTTAATCATCGCAACTGACAAATACATATTAGCGATGGTTTGGCGGTGCATCCCCCCCCCTCCACTTTTATTGTTGTTCCTCTTACACGGCCATGCATAACCTTGAGAAATGCGACGGCACGCTCTCCTAAATGGAACCATATTTATCACGGGCAAGAGAGAGCGCGGTGAATTGGAACAGATCACATAATGTACTCCCAGGCAGGATCTCTGAAAGGCATTAAAGGTCGGGCCGGCATGTGTCTCCTTTTACCAAAAATGGACCAGAAATGGCGACGGCGTTTTTGACAGCAGAACGGCGAGCCGGAAAAAAACGGCAAAAAGCCGGACCGGACTGTACACGGCGAGACCTGACACTGTCTGAGCAGCACCTGCCAACCTGTGATCTCCTCACATGCTCCTCAAGGCGAAACGTGCGCCTCATTTCCTGCCCCGCTCCAAAGATCACAAGCCTCCCCCGCCTCCAATCCCGCCGCTCGGCCACAAGTACTCTTCCCAGTCGCCACATTGTTAGCAGCAGCACCCACAGACCGGTGCAGGGGGCCGCCGGGGGAGACAAGGGAGGGAACGGAGCCTTCGGGCCGCCCCGGTTCGGGTCCTGCGGGACCTCGCTTTCAGAAAGGCCACCCGGGCCTCGTACGACACGGCGCGTTCGCCTCACGCCCGCTGATCAAACAAGCCCACCCGCTCAACAGCTTTGCTTGTCACAGCGCGTCCTACCCGGAGTGACGGTTCCGCCCCGCCCATCCGACATCAATCAGCCCCGCCCCCACGTTCGCCTTGCACCGCCACCCCCCCCTCCCCGTGAGCCGCCTGCACTTAACACACTTGAGTCTTGTGATGAGAAGGATTCCCTTTCAAGTTCTTGCCGTGACATTGAAGCGGCCCAGTGCATTCACCAAACTCTGATCAGATGAATAAATACACCACATACAATATATCAAAATATGTCTTTTGAATTATTCAGCCTGATAAATAAATTACATTTCCAGAGCTCTCACACGGCTCCGAGAAAATTTGTTATTTGAACTTGCGTGGGGGAGCAAAAACCCAACAAAATAATAATAATGCTGGCGTGTCAGCTCTTTTTCTTATTGCCCCTGTGCACATTTGAAATACCTAAACACAAAAACGAGCAGCACCTTGACCAATGGTTCAAATAAAGTCCTAATACTTCCAGAAAAAAGTACTTTCACCGGCACAGAGCTACAAATACTGCGAGAAAGCGGTTTGATTTTTGAAGCCCTGCTCCGGCATCCTCGCCATCATTTATTAATCTCGCTACAATAACGCGAGGTGCATTCAGGGACACCTGCAGCATCACGGCGACAGCTTTGTTATGCCGCGTGTTTGCGAGTGAAAGAACACGAACAGAATGTAATCAAAGTACACACACTGGAACGCGAGCTTATTTACCCCCCACCCCCTACTCCTTACACTAAAGCCAGTTATATTTACACAATATCTCATAACAAAATATTACACACACGCACGCACGACATGCATTATTATCAATCTCATCGATACGTTACTCATTATTATACCATCATCATAAATCCACGCATGCATCAGGTATTATACTAATATACTATATATATATTTTCAATGCCCACAAAATCATTTTGAGTCATGAATATAATGATGACAAGTGTTGATGGTAGTTAGTTTGTTTGGATATTTCTTTGGAATACGTCCAGCCTGCGCTTCAGCAACCCACCACTCTTGGCCAAGTGTCTGTTACTGCGCATTCAAAGAGACAAGCATTTGCAGGCAAAAAGAGAGTTGACGTTGTCATCACTCACTTTGCCACTGTACAGTTTGCTGCATTTAAGTATGCTGGGAAATTCCGGAAAATACACCCAAAACACGTCATTTGTTGTAATTCCCGTGATGGTTTTGAACGCAACCCCTCCCGGTTCATAATAACACGGTTAAAGTGTTATGCTAGTACAGAGGCTAGTGTTAGCGTTAGCTAGTGTCAGTTTGAGCTAGATTTCAATTTTCTGTTCATCTGCAGCTGTTAACACATATAAACACATTCTGTTAATAAAATACAGTAAAAGAGGGCATATTTCAGACATAGCTGCAAATGGTGATTAATCTTGATTAATTCATCCAAAAAGGTGATTAATTTGATTAATAAAAAAAAAAACATTCAACAGCCCTAGAAAGCAGTCGCCATGTTCTGAAAAAAAGGTTGACCTTTTTGTAAACATGAAAAACATCAGCAAAAACGGGAAAAAATGATAATAATAATAATAATAACACGCTTGGTCACCACCAAGCTGAGACGTGTTTTCTTGTATAGCTACTCAGCATATCTACACGGGTTGCCTTTTAAATTGGTCGCGCCTTTCCGTGTAGACGGACTCAATCATGCACACGAGAAAAAATGCCCTCGCTCAAACCCAGGGTGCCCTCTTGTCCTGGGCACCTTGGGTGCTTGTTCCCACACTGACCAGAGGGAGGTGCTGCCGTGTTGTGTATTTATACCGCTCCTCCTCCTCCTCCTCCTCCTCCTCCTCCTCCCTCTGCCGTCCATATGAGTCTACCCATCAAGCTGAGCATTGTTTTAATTTGCCAGGCCTGGGGCATATGCTGAGTGTTGGCATCATTATAGTCTCTGTGCGGCGTGAGTTATCACCACAGCTTATGATAATGCGCTGCAAATTTACAGGCGACGATTCTCTGTTAATAAAAGGCCGGACAGAGGGGAGTCGCACTAGGGGGGGGGAGAAGGAAGCGAGTGCAATAGGAAGCTCTGTTAGATGTCACCATGAAAGATGATCGCCACGCCGGATAATACATCACATCAGGGCTTGTCTTGTCTCCCCCTTTCCGTGTTGTTGTGGGAATAAATGCTGATAAGCCCGGAGGCAGTACTGATTATTACTGCCAGCGTGTCACCGTGAGAGGCGAAGTTGCCCCACGACACCTCCTTGGTGCACTTCTCCAAAAGATGACACGTTGAAGTGAGCTCGCCTAAGAAGGAAGAGGCGGGCGTTAGGCCGTACTGACCTCACAGTGACCCTACACGCGAGCTCTACCTCCTCCTGTATGTAAGTGTGTGGTATATACTTACGGTATGCATGTTGTACATGAACATCAGGGGTGCGCCCGCAAGCTAAAACTTGCCATGATGTATCTTTTACTATGAAACACGATGACACGTACTATTTTACGGGCAAAATAGTCATAATTTTACGCAAAAAAAAGTCCTAAAATCACCTAGAAAAATTGCAATATTACCAACAAAAAAAAATAAAATCGTAACATTACGAGAAAAACTCATAACTTTACGAGAAAAAAGTGGTAATTTTACAAGAAAAAAAAAAGTCGTAATACCATGAGAAAAAAAAGTTGTTCTATTACGAGAAAAAAGTCATAAAATTATGAGGGAGAAAAAGTCGGAATATTATGTGTAAAATAGTCATAATTTTACAAGGAAAATAGTCATATTATTACAAAAAAAGTCGTAGTTCTGCAAGTCAAACAGTTGTAATATTTCAAGTAAAAGTTGTAAAGTTGTGTGAAAAAAGTCATAATATTACAAGAGAAAAAGTCATAATTTTACGGGACAAAAAAATCATTATATTACGAGAAAAAAAGTTGTAATGTAACAAGAAAAAAGTCATAATTTTACGAGAAAAAAAATGGAATTATATGAGAAAAAAATCGTACTTTTACAAGAAAAAAGGCATAAGTTTACGAGAAAAATGTCATAATTTTACTAGAAAAAAGTTGTAATGTTACGTGACAAAAAAAGTTGTAATTTTACAAGAAAATGAGACCAAAAGTTGTAATTTTATGAGAAAAGTCGCAATATTACGAGGAAAAAGTTGTGATTTTACAAGAAAAAAAAGTTGTGATATTACGAAAAAAAAGTTGTTCTATTATGATAAAAAAGGCGTAATATTACGAGAAAAAAGTCAGAATATTACATGTAAAATAATCGTAATTTTAAAAGAAAAAAATCATAATTTTGTGAAAAAATACATCCGATTATTACAAGAAAAAAGTCATAATATTACGAGAAAAAAATTTATTTTTACAAGGAAAAGAAGTCATATCATTACCAGAAAAAAGTTGTAATTCTGCTAGTCAAAAAGTTGTAATATTACAAGAAAAAAGTCTAATTTACAAGAAAAAAAAGTATATATAATATACTTTTTACGAGAAAGTATATTACGAGAAAAAAGTTGTATTATTACCAGGAAAAAGTCGTAAAGTTGAGAAAAAAGGTCGTAATATTACAAGAGAAAAAGTCATAATTTTACAAGGCAAAAAAATCCTAACATTATGAGAAAAGAAATTGTAATGTAACAAGAAAAAAATTGTGAGTTTACAAGGAAAAAGTCGTAATATTACGAGACAAAAAAGTTCTAATATTACGATAAAAAAAATGTAATTTTACAAGGATAAAAGTCATAATATTACAAAAAAAGTTGTAATTCTACAAGTCAAAACGTTGTAATATTGCAAGAAGGAAGTCATAATTTTACAAGAAAAAAGTTGCAATATAACGAGAAAAAAAGTTGTCTTTGGTCTTTGCGTTATTTTTCTTGTTTTTGATGTTTGTTTTTGTTTTTGTTTTTTCTTTGTAAATGTGCTTCCTGGAATATTTTGACTTTATTCCCCTAATATTTTTACTTTGCTGCAACTTTTTTCCCAACCTTGTTTTACAAAAAAATATATATTATTTAATGATACTCGATTTTGTTTCTCCTAATATTTACACTTATAAAATATATAATTTTGTCTTTAGTTTTTCAACTTTATGCTACTAAAATGACAATATTTTTCCTAATACTGTATTGCAAACGTATTTTTGGAAAATTGTGATTCAATTTTTTCTTGATAGAATATCATTTTCCTTCATATTTAGACTTTACAATGTTGTTGTAAAAAAACAGCATTTCATTATTTTGTTTTTGAATTATTTCAACTTCCTTTAAATGTCTTTATTTTTAAATGTTCTTCTCACAATTCGGACTTTCTTGCTGTAATATTTTGACTTTATTCCCATAACATTCAAACTTTTTTTTTCTTTCTTCGCATTTCAACATCAGGCTACTAAATTGACTTTCTTTCCGTCCTAAAATCGCAGCTTTTTCTCATTGGATTAAAAATGCTTGTCTTCATATTCTGACTTTCTTTTGCTGTTTTTTTTCCATTTTTGCTGAATTCTTTACGTGCTTTTCTTGCAAAATGATATATTTTTAATGTGCCGAGCACCACTTAGACCGCCAACCCCAAACGGTCGCACTTTTAGAGAGGATGTAGTTTCAAAGTTCAATTCCATACGCTGCATATGTTTTATTGTAAAAGACAGATCACGTTGACGTAACTTGCACGCTGAAAAAGTGCATATATATATATATATATATATATGCATATAGACATACATGCCCCCGATGGAAAACACGGACCACAAACACAGCCCGAATACTTTTGCATGTAACAAAAAGCCCTCCTGACGCCACATTTGTGCAGTTTATTGACTCCAACCCAAAACCTGGCCAAGTTAGGAACCACTTGGGGCTCGAGGGGAAGTGTGACGTTCAGGCGTCATCCCGCTCTGCCTGGCCTCACCTCGCTCCGTGAGACTGAGCGGCAATACAATCTAATTACCGCTGCGCTGCAGAGGGCGAGCGGTGTAAACAGCAGGCCCGTTTTATCTGCTTATACATCTGGACAAGTAGACAAAGTGCTAAAAGGAAATAAATGTGGCCTGACAGCCACATGAAAGGGTTCAGCCAGAGGCTTACTGCTACTCGGGGCACAGGAATGTTGTTGCTAAGCATCAGCGTGCAACCTATCAGAGTGCACGGAGGGCCCTGTCCTGCCAGGGGGGGGCGCGCGGAGGGAGGAGGGCTGACATTGAGGGGAGGCTCGGGACCGGAGGAGATTTTTGTAGCTTAAAGCAATTGTTGGAAGAAGCAAGCCTTCTGTTTTCTTGTCTCCCGACACCACTTGGGCTTTTTGTACTTGCAAAAAAGACGTGCAGAAAAATGCCTTTTGATTTGTTTTCTCTTCGGGTCTACATCAAACTACTTCTTTTCGTGTATTTCGCATGGAACCCTGGTTCCGCGTCTTGTCCCGGTAAAGTGCCGCCGCCGTCTGATCACGGCGGAGATCAGAGGGGACGCAACTTGCCAACTTACGGGAGTCGATGTTTCATGTCTTCACTTTGATTGTTTTTTTATCCCGAGTTCAGGATGACAAAAGAAAATAGAACACTTTTTTTTTTTTCAATCAACATTGCAGCATCTTACTGTGCGCCCTTATTCCGCAGCAAATAGGCAGCAGGCCACCCCTTATGTGAACGTGCGTTATGCATGGACGCATGCGCCAGGCGTTCCCGTGGGCACTGGGCCTGGCGTGATAACAAAGGCATCGCTATCCTTTTACCTGCCTGACAGGTGTGTCTGTTTTCCTGGTCCCCCAGGGTTAGGAGGTGGGTTCACTCTGTGCATGGCTTTCTGCGCGTTTGTCCCGTAAAAGGACGACACGAACGGAGTACGGCGTTTTTCATCCCGTGGGCACCGGTGGTGTTACTCTGGTGAGACGTGGCATGCTCACACGATACTGGGTGAAATTCAGGCTGGTATCAGCGATACCGATACTTTGCAAAGGCGCCGAGTCTGATAAATTTGAGCAAGTAGTGTCAGTCGTATGATAGTGTAAAGGGTACAAGACATTTGGTGTTACAAATGATTCATTTACATCATTCATAATATAAAAATGAATTCAAGTATTTATGCAGGTACATGTATATTGAGGTCAAAAATAACAGCTTTGTAAAAATGGTATTTTAAACAACAAGTCGGTCAAATTTAAAACAGGCAAACCCCAAATGTATCCATATTTGGATTTGAGAATTGATTTCAGACCATGTAGAGCTGATATCAAAAGTATTGATATGTCAGTATCAATTTCTGAATCTAAATTTCTCTTAATGAAGTGTGACGTCTATTTGCACATGACTAATTAGCAGAGTGAGAAAAGTTGTCCTCCCTTTCCGTGTGGAAGTGGTAACTTTTTGGCTTCTTACTTTGTCCTTGTTCCCCACTCTGCTTGAAACACTTTCTTAAGTTTGGTATAATATAATAATACAGAATAATACGGGTGTAAAGGTCACCATAGGGGTGCTCTTTCATGTCTACGGGGCTCTAATAAGGTGGAACGTGGTATTTAGAAAGTGTTCTACATACTAGCAGGCTCACATATATAGAATTATGATTACAATTCAAAGTTCAGAGAACGGAGCTCTTCAAAACAAAACACAACAAGGACAACCACCGGCGACAATGTCATGAAAAGTACGGTTATCTTTGTCAACGATCGTGTTGCATTTCCTGAGACTTCCTTGCCCAACAGCAGGACTGGCCAACCCGTCGTTTGACAATGACTAACCGCGCCGCTCCAGTGAAGCGCCTCCTGGTAAACGTGTGGGATCAGTAATCGCAAGAGCGAGCGTTTTGATGCTCCGCCGGCCGCCGTCGGGCAGCACGACTCGCTCCGACAAAGCAAAACGGCTGGTGAGCGCCGCCGGACGTTAATCGTCCGTGGCCGTGACTCACGGACGCTAACGAGGAACTTTTGGAATTTTAAAAAGTCATTCGACCTTTGCTTGCCGGGTCCTGGCAAATAAGCGCGGTGCAAACGCGGGGGCCGCGTCGCAGGTAAATAGCACAATCAGCTGCAGGCTATTTCCTGCTTCGGCCGCTTTGACCTTTTCTGTCGCTGCGGATGCCGCGGATTCAAAGTTAACCTTCACTCCGGGTCGCTTGGGAAAATATACTGCTAATGCCGTAGCCGCCGGTGTGCGACTTCAGATGCTTCACGCAACGCCGCGAGTTCATTGCTCACGGCGGGAAGTCGGCGCTGACGACTTATGTCGAGGCAAGGCCGGGACTTGACTCTGCGCTCCCGTCGGGTTGTGCAAACAAAAATAGTGCGGCACAAACAACACCGAGAGCCAGGAAAAAGTCCATTTCCACACAGCGGGGTTCCGTACTAATCAACGGAATACTTTTGTAGTTGGCGCGTAGGCAACTTGCTACGTGGGATTATTACCATTATTAGACCCAGCTAGACGTACAGTAGTTGCCTTTCCGTTCATATTATGCAATATTGTCCGTGTAATCAAAGAATATGAGACGTTTCAGGCGTAAATAAGACTCGCGTGCGTTTCGATATCGGACAGGAAGTGACGCCGGGGAGTGTCGGCTTGAGTACAGCCGCAACAGTCGCCCGAGTTATTGTTATGATTGTGATGACTGTTCATCATTATTATTGTTATCATTATTATTCATGACCAAACAATAAACCGGCCCGTGTAGGACTGTATTTTAGTTCATTTAGAACATTTTTATTTCACTTTGAATATTTACTCATCGATTTTTGAAAAGGAACACCTGTACATTGTGCAACACCCGGCAAGAGAACCAATGTTGTAATTGCGGTCAAGCGCAAACTGCTGATGAGGTCGTTGTGAACAACAACAGGGCTGGTTGGACCGCCATCACTTCCTGCGTGGGGCTTTTACTTTGTATTTCCGTTTCCTGTTTTGCACCATCACCGCACCTTTACCTGCGTTGGCCGAAAAGTTAGAGTGCTACGTAGTTCAGCCTGGACTGCAGCTAGGGGCTAGTTCTGCATCTGCTTTCGTACGACGGACTTTTGCATTTTTTGGACCCGATGCATCCTCGTAGGCTTAGTTCGGCCGTGCTCTCATTTCTGTCTTTGCCTTGCTTTATTTTGTTGCTTTGGTTATTTATCCACAACATCATACTAAAACATCACAACACTGTAAAGTGCATGCAGACAGAGATAGGTAAAGATCAATACAATAAAAGAAGAACTAGTAGTAGTACTAGTAATAAAAACTACATCAGGTTGCCTACAGCCGCGGCTGTTTACGCCATTGTTTTATGACCTGAAATTCATTAGAGACCCTTGCTGTTATCTGATGAATATACTGTAGGTGCTAATTGGAGTATTTGGCAACTACTGAATACAGTAGCAACCCGATTGACCCCAAAATTCACCTGGAAATGAAAATACAACTTGTACAGTAATCCATCGTTGATCGCGGTTAATTGGGTCCAGAGCCCACCGTGACAGAATTCGATATTAATTAACCAAATATTTGTGTCTAATCCAATTTTATTCAAAATACGGGTCAGAGCTCGTAGACATGAAATAACTTTTACACTCGTTGTTTATATCGAATAATTTGTTACAGGATCACCGCAGGGACAAAGGACGCCTGCCGCTAGCTAACTAGTTAGCCTCTTCAATGTACTTTTTGTCAACTTAAAAAAGTCTTTCAGAGTGGGGAAGAAGGACAAAGATGCCAAAAAAGGTACCACTTCCTCACAGAATGAGAGGAGATTTCAGCCACGGCATTTCCGTCTCAGCCATGGCATGTCGGCTCGGCTCTGCTGGCTCGGAAGCCGATCTCCGTGCAGTGTGAAAGGTCACGTCTCATTACTGATGCCTATGAACATATAATGCTGCATATAACTTGTCTTTCAATATGTTTTGACTAATAACATGCATTATTAATTCATAAATTTTTTTGGACGACCGTATTTCTAAACATTTTGGAGTGTAACTAAACTCCACAAACGCAGCAAGTCAGCGGCGTGTCACATGATGAGGTTTTCTGTTCCGATTAGCTTCCGCAGCCAACACGGGGCCTGTTTTCTGGAGTGTAGGATGTTTAATAATTGAAGACTCCGGGAGCGGGCCTGTCACGCCGGCTCGTCTCCGACGTTTCCTTTGCAATTAGAAGCCGGGAGACATTTGAAGAGGACCCAGAAAAGAGCGCGACAGGGCAAGAAAAAAGTGACACGTGAACTTAAAGGGAATTAGCTCTTCACACGACGCCAAACGTGAAGGTTACTTAGCGATGCTTACACTCAGACTGCGGCTGTGTGAAGCGCGCGTCTGACTCAGCCCCGCTTCCTGTTTTCTTTCGCTTTGAGGCGGCTTCAGACGACGCCGTCGCACGTGGATTTGGAAAACCCATTTCCATGGCAGGCATGTGGGAAGAGAGAGGGGGAAGAAAAGCCGAGCTACGTCGGAATAACGAGATGGCTTGATATCAGGACGCCGGCGGCAGGGATGCAACTTCACCCGAGGACACGCACACAACATTACTGGTAGTGACATCATATCTGACAGGACCAATCGCAGGGGTGCCCAAATTGCGCAACATTTTTAAAAAGTATATAAAAAAAGTTCGGTTTTCCCGCTCTAAATGCCGTTCCCGGGCACCCGGATCGCCGTATCCGTGTGGACGAGCCAGTGAGAAGGGTTAGGATTAAATCCGATCTGCTTCTTCCAGCTCCGTGTCAGCTGTGAATGGACCTGTGTACCCGTAAACGTGAGCTTCCTCAGCGCGTCCCAAACCAACGAAACCATCACCGCCGCTCTTCGCTGTGCAGGTGGGCCTAAAACGGTGCCTTTCAAGGTCAAAAACACAAAACAACATCCTTTTGATGATTATCTTCTCAAATTCCGACCCGGATGAGCTCGCTATCTATCCATCTCCGCTCGCTCCCCAATTGCGAGAAATTCCGCCCTCGCCTCGTCTGAGCGCCGTGCGGCGGCGATAACGCTGTCATCTCGCGCACCTATCATAAGTCAGCGGCAAACGAGCCAGATCCTCCGTCGCGAGACAGAACCCTCAGCGGGCCTGTAAGCTGTATCATTACACCATGTCATCTTTATGGCACGGAGCAAAGCCCGGCTCTCTAATTACATCCTGCCTACTCCATTTACACAGACGGGGGGGGGGCATCGCAGCAGGCCAACAATGCATTGCTCCGTGCACGCCCCCCCGTCCTGCTCGTACCCCCGGAGATAACCGAGAGGGCCCCTCGCCTGCTCCACTTGGACAAGGACTCGCGAAGGTGAGCAAAGAGACGAAGCGAGTCAAATAAAACAAACCCCCCCCCAAAAAAAGCACCCGCCTTTAAAACGGTAATTGCGCTCCTTTTCCCCGCGCAGGCTCGCAGATACATAAAGAAGATTTACAGGCGGCGGCGGCGGCGCCGCAAATCAGACGGCCCTCGGAGAAACACTCGCGCTATGAAATGGTTTAGTCTCATCAAGGTGGGCCTTCGCGACAGCCCATAAATCACACCAGTCTGTTGTTATCATAGAGCTCCATGAGCTTCCCAGGAAGCCGACGGCAGCTCTGCTCATACGTGCACGGATAGTACGGTGCTCTGCATGGGTTAACTTTTAACATCCCTTTGGCTAAAGACGGGCACGACAGCGCCACCTCGCTTTTCTCACCAGTTCGTCCAAAAGGTACAATAAAAGATACAAGGTCATTTGTAATCTAAACCCATCTAATCCATTCCAGACACACCAGAATATTAGAGAATAATTTTTTTATTTTATTGTATTATTTTCTTTATTTTTAATATTTATTTTATATGTAGAAAACAATGCTTATACACATGATAAATTAGGATTGCGTGACAATTATGGGAGTTATGATGGAAAAAAAACTCTCCCGTGAGGTGAGAGTACATGTACTGTGCAGGTGAGCAAATCAAGCGCTCCCCCTTTCTCCCGCCTGTGCCGTGAGCTCACTTGTGGACAAACGGTTCTTCTCGAAGAAGACATTTCGTCTGCTAGCTGTACCAAATGCTACGCGATGACGGCGGGAAAGAAAAACATCAAGCACACAAAAAAACCTTTCCAGCCACCAGAAACGCCAGCAAAGCGACGTTTCAAAATTGCATAAGGTTTCCGTGGCGCCATACCGGCTGCTCGGAGCACGTGCCTGAATACAATGCACCTTGCCGGCCCACACCAGGTGGCTCCTCGCCTCTATACTCTGGTTCTCTTGACAGTACTAATGAGGTAGTAGTGAAATTGAATTAGGGCAAGTCATCAGGTACAGTTACATAATTCCTAATCAATCAAGCTGTTGATCCATCCATACGCTTACTGTGACAATAAATGTAAAAGTAAACTTTCTAATAAAGACGCTAACTAATAATACAAATTTAAATAGACCACCCCTGTCAGGAAAATATGGTTGGTTATTGCACTTATAAAATGTTTGTTGGCCATTATTCCCTTCAATTTGACTAATATTAATTATTATTATGCAAGTACGCATAATATACAGTACATATATTACAAGATACACACGAATGTCACACTGACTTGCTATGATTATCTGCTCCAGGCTAGAGGCCTCTTGATGTCCTCCACATGCTTATCACCTGATTCAAATAGCCTTGGGTGTCTGGGCATGTGAGTCTGATAGCATTTATAAACCATCAACAGTTTTTTCTACAAGCCACCTGTTCGGGTTGTATTGATCGGTCTCCTTGCGTGCACGTTTTATTCGATGGTACCCCTCGCTTGTGTCAAAGGACCTCCAGGGCAGCTTTTGCCTTGACGATGTAGCCTTCAGCTGTTTATGTTACCATGTATCCATATGTGTTGGGATGCTCTGATCGGTTAGTTGGTGTCGGCCTATTTGGGTAAAAAAAAAAAAGAACGTGTTCGCCACGTGCCGGTAAATGCCTTTCAAAGCCGATGACAAAAAACCATCGCTGTCCGTTCATGACATGACAACACAAACGCGACATGCCCATGTATGGTGTGTCACGTAGGGTTGCCAACACCCATATTGAGCCGACAAGGAATGCACTTTGTCCCGTTTTGCAGTAACAATCAACACTTGTCTGTAAAACCTCAGCGGCTTCACACATGGCTTGACACAGACTACGCCAATCCAGGCGTGTTTATCAAATCTACTGCTCTTCCACTTTTCTTGCATCTTTCTTTGCCTAGCTGTAACTAACCAGTTAGCTTAGAGCTTTTGGTCGTCTGACTCCAAATGCGACTTTTTAGCACATTGAGACTGTTTTTAAAACCGACAAGCAATTGTGGTTAGTCGGGAGCTCGTTTTTGTCCCACGGGGGAGTGGATAACATGTTCAGGGGGTGAGTACTAACTTTTTCAAGTGTCAGTGAAATAATTTTGCTCTCTTGTTGTCATGATAGCAATGATGTTTTGTACCCCCAAACACTATTTGTGTGTGGTCGTTTAATGAACGTAAACACATAATATGTCTAGCCTTAAAAAGGTGATACCATCCCTTATTTATACTACTTTTATTATTTTATTCTGTTCATTTCTTATCTTGAACTAAAAAGTACATTATAAGTACAACTTATTTCCCATGTATTCGTATTATTCCGAAACAGGCATCAAATTTAATCCAGGTTTGCGTCAAATAGTACAAAAATACTTTCACATAAAGGCAACAAGGCAAAATGTGAGACAAAAAACACAATTGGGAATGTGGGAACTGGAGAAATCCGCATGCACGCATGGAGAGAACATGCAAACTCCATACAGAGACCAAAGGAGATTCAAACTGTCTGCGTATGTTAATTAAGGAAACGAAAATGTCAACAAAATGCTACTATACTAATATTAGCATGCTAGCGCTAAAATGCTAAAATAACAGCATTAAGTGCTTATGTAGGTTTCAACTTGTGAAAAAAGATAAAATGCTACAGTGCAAATTTCAGCATGTTAATAATGTCAACGTTAGCACGCTATACCTAGAACAATAGCACTAAGTGTCTGCCGATATTAAAACTAATGAAAATGGCCATAAATGATACAATGTTAGCAATGCTAACATGCCAAACTTAGCAGGTTAGCACTAACTGATTCTGTAAATCTAAACTTACCAAAATGGTGAAAAGGGCTACTATGCAGACATGCAAACCATGCATGGTAGTGTCTTAATATTTGAATACTCGTAAAAATAACAAAAAAATGCTACTATGCTACTGTTAGCAATGCTAACATGCCAAACTTAGCATGTTAGCACTAACTGATTCTGTAAATCTATACTTACCAAAATGGTGAAAAGGGCTACTATGCAGACATGCAAACCATGCATGGTAGTGTCTTCGTATTTTAATACTCAAAAAAATGCTGCTATGCTACTGTTAGCATTCTAGCAGTCATTTTGACTTTGCTATAACCCCTAACCCCAACCTTGACCACCAAACGATCGAGGTTTCACAGTAAAAAAGAATAGGAAAAATGAATCGACTCCCAATTGGCTCCCGACGACACGGAGCCGGCTCTTGTTGCTCATTTCAAACAGCCGGCTCTCAGAGCTGATTTGTTTGCGGAAAAATGCAGAGTTAATCCATCGGTGATCAAAACTGAATCGACATGCGTGTAAAGCAATGTCATAAACACGCAAAGCCAACTCTAAAGCCTAATGGTAGCCATACACGTTTGCAAGATACGTGCACCAGTCTGCAGGCGAGTTCCCCAGCCAGCTGATGGATTCTCTGTGCATCTATCCCCGGCAAATGATCACTGCATCAATTTCCTGTCAACAGCAACGGCCAATTAATTAAGTTAAAAATGCACTCGTGATCGCGTCTACACCCCGACAAGGAGAGCCGGGGGGCAATTTTCCACCGGGTGAATTTACAGCGGGGGTCACCGTAATGGAGGATTTTAAACTTCACGCCATAAAGCAGCAGACAGGCCAATGTCTACACAGAAGCCGCGCCGCTGAATAACCCTGTGACATATTTGCATAAAGCATATTTATGTGGAAACGCTAGAGGACGGCGGCAGAGTTTTGTACCTGTTGAAGTTTATGGAG
>QODF01000065.1:1191521-1256390 GCA_024372805.1 Oostethus manadensis | reverse complement strand
TAATCGAGGCGGGAGGTGACGAGGCCATGAACAAGGACGGCGGGGGGGGGGGGGGGGGGGGAATAAACTTTACGGCCGGGGGACAAAACCTGCCGGCTCTTGTATTTCACGGCCGGTGAGATCACGGACGCGCCTTTAAAGACAGAAAATGTACACATTTAACGGAGTTTCCGCTGCGAATGAATTATTCATCATGTGTCGGGGTGTTTGTGGGAGGGGCGCTTGTTTATTCAGCCCGGGCCGTTTATCAGACGGCGAGGGTCCCACGGCGGGGGGATGAGCCCGCAGATTTATCGGCGTTCGGGCTCCAAAGCCGATAAATCAAAGGGTGTAATCACGCCGCCGCTGGCCCACAAGTGACCCCGGCGAACTGACCGCACGGGGATATCTAAGCCCCCTCTTCCTGTTCCTGGGTTAGGCCCCTAAAGAAAGACGCCCAAAAAGGCAAGTGGAGGGCCCTTCACGTCCCCTTTGTCCTGTTTACACCCCGCGCTAAAAATAAACCTCATTTTCATTTGATACTTCCACAGACAGTTGAATGAGCCATACCCACACCACGTTTACATCGCCGTTAGCATAATGCTAACGATGCATTGACATCGCTATTGTCATGCTAAGAGTGTTTGGTTTTTTTGTTTAGGAATTCTGGAATAATACAATTGCTTCAGAAATTAAACTTGACACTTTTATGTACCAGTAAGCCCAGAATGATTCCTACTGGACAAATTTCTAGTCAAATAATGGCGTTTAGCTAATATGCTACTAAACGCTATAGACATGCTAACACAGTTAGCGCAACAGTCCTTTTCTATGGCTTTTCAGAAGCTATTACAAAACTAATAACGTTTAAGCTTAACACAAACATGTATCAAACTTACAGACATAGTCAAACCATTTGACAGCTTTAGCGGGCAAATATTTTAAAAAACAATAACATTTAAGATGAACAAAAAGATGTATAATATTTGGAGAAATATTGTTTGACAGGATTAGCCGGCGATATTCACATTTCTGCAGAGACTTTGACACTTAGCTCTAAAAAGTGCTACAGTAGATGCGTACATGTCGTCTTAATGTGAAACTTTTAAGCATAAACTGGCCAGATTTTGAGTTTAAAGTGATTTTTTTGCATTTGTAAACAAACAATAGGATAGTGATTAGCATAATGCTACTAAACGCCAATGACATGCTAACACCATCATGTGTCTTTTCTAAGGTTTTTGAGAAAATATTGAAAATAAGTCAGATTTTGCCTCTTGGCTTGCAAAATTAATAAAATAGATGCATTCAAGTTGCCTTAATTCTAAACTTTTAAGCACAAATTTGGAGTTAAAGTTATTTCTGTATACGTTGAAAACAAGAATAGTGATTAGCATGATGCTACTAAACACCATGGACATGCTAACACGAGTAGCACAAAGGTCTTTTCTAAGGCTTTTGAGACACTATTTTTAAAAACGACTACATTTATGCTTTACACAAAGATATATCATATTTCCAAACACAACTAGTACAGGTTTACCGGAGAATATCAACATTTTTATAAAGATTTGGTTGAGATTTGGGTAGCGATTAGCATGATGCTACTAAACACTATTGACATGCTAATAGGGTTAGCACAAAGGTATTTTCTAAGACTTTTGAGACACTATTTAAAAAAACAATGACATTTATGCTTTACACAAAGATATATCATATTTCTAAACACAACTTGTACAGGTTTACCGTAGAATATTTACATTTTTATAAAGATTTGTCTTAGATTGGGGTACCCATTAGCATGATGCTAGTAAACACCATTGACATGCTATCAGGATTAGCGCAAAGGTATTTTGAGACACTATTTAAAAAAACAATCACAATGATGCTTTACACAAAGATATATCATATTTCCAAACACAACCTGTACAAGTTTACCGGAAAATATTTACATTTTTGTAAAGATTTGTCTTAGATTTGGGTAGCAATGAGCATGATGCTACTAAACACCATTGACATGCTAACAGGGTTAGCTCAACAGTCTTGTCCAAGCCTCTGTATGTAAAAAACATTGACATTTATGCTTTACACAAAGATATATCATATTTCCAAACACAACTAGTACAGGTTTACCGGAGAATATCAACATTTTTGTAAAGATTTGTCTTAGATTGAGGTATCCATTAGCATGATGCTAGTAAACACCATTGACATGCTAACAGGATTAGCGCAAAGGTATTTTCTAAGGCTTTTGAGACACTATTTTTAAAAACAACTACATTTATGCTTTACACAAAGATATATCATATTTCCAAACACGACTTGTACAGGTTTCCTGGAGAATATTTACATTTTTATAAAGATTTGGTTGAGATTTGTGTAGCGATTAGCATGATGCTACTAAACACCATTGACATGCTAACAGGGTTAGCGTCTTTTCCAAGCCTTTGTAGTCAAAAACCCCGAAACAATGCCATTCAAGCGTCACACAAACAGGAGAAGGAGAAAAGGAATGCTACAAAGTATGCTTAGAACTGCGGCGAGTCTGAACGGACAAACGCTGCAGCAACAAGAAGAAGACGGATGAGCAGTACAGTAATAGATGGTGTAGTACCAAACAATAGCGTATCGATTGGGAGTCGTTCAAGGGCTGTAGGAGATACGGCCGCTCGGCTGAAGGTGTCCCCCGCCACGCCCATCGGACGGAAGGCTTTTGATTGATCGTGTCTTCCGCTCGCAGGCTGTCCGCCGATGAAGCCGGCGGAACTTTGTTTCGCTCTCCCCTCTCTTTAATCTGTCTCTCAGCGAGATAAATTAGCCAGCGCCGTGCCAGCTCCGGCTCTCCGTTACCTCCCCTGCATCTCCTCTCCCCGTTTATCTCCTGCTGTCTGTCCCGCTGCAGCGAGAGAGCAGACACATCTGCAGGAGATACACTCACGTCCCTGCACGCATTTAGCCGCGAGTGTGTTTTTCCTCCCTTTTTCCTCCCCCCTGACAACGTCCTGTCAAACAACCCCCCCACCCCGCTTCGCGTGCTTTGTCGGAGGCTCGTAAATCAGACGCCATTTACGGACGGCGTTCCCTATTCTTGGGCTTTTAACGCCGACACGTTTGCGGGTGAATGAAAGCGGGGTGGAGGGGGGGGGGGTGGTCTATTTAGCAGGCCAAGGGGAGGCCTGGATGCGCCATTCCGCTCACACTCTTCCCGATGCGGTGTGCGTCACGTGTGTGTGTGTGTGTGTGTGGGGGGACGGGGGGACGGGGGGCAGGAAGCACTGAGCATAATTCTGCCCGTCACTTGAATTTATACTCGGGGCTATCTTTGTAATCTCAGGGCCGTAAATCCGGCCGGTCTGGAATTTGGAGCCTGGACTGTTTCTATCCGTGCGCAAATAAAAATCCCTCAAACTCAATGCTCTTTACAACAACGCTCTACTATAAGTAGCAAATGCGAAAGTGCTCCCGTTGGGCTTCGCAGTTTGTGGGCGTGGCTGCGTTGGATGCGTAAAAGCTGAAAAGCGAAAACAAAAAACATAAAAAGGAACAGACGTGTACAAAAAACTGGTTCTGGAGTCACTTTGGGGTCACTAGGGGTCAGCCGTCTTACACCGATGATGCAATAACAGCCGAATGGCATGTTCGACACGGAGTGAAAAAAAAGGTTCTCCTCCCATTCCGTGTGGAAGTGGTAAGATTTTGCTTTCTTAACTTTTGAATAAATAATCGGGAGGGTAGCTTGTTAGCTTGGTCCTAGCAGTGATAGTTCACATTATGGTGTAAACAAAAAAACAACAGGAGTCTAAGGTGACTATGGGATGTTATTTCATGTCTACTGATAATGGCAAAAACCATATTTAGAAAGTCATAAACAGGTTGTCTGTCTTTGACTGTGAAAATATTGCATTAATTAACACTGAATCGCGGAAATTCACTTGGGTTGGGTTGGAACCAGTTCATCACCATAATAAACAAGGAGCGACCGTATGGTACTAGAATCCCAGGTTACACGCATATGAATCCTACAATACAAAACCAACATGATTCTTTCATACCATGTGGGGTTAGCACGATGCTAACTTACCGTGGAAGCATGCTAAAGATTGCAAGGTTTTTGAGGTATTTTGTCATAATAAAACATGACATATTGTCAAAATAATGACATATTAGCTACTTCAACAGACGTGGCAGAAAAAGGGAACACTTTGCCTCTGAGCTGTGCTAAATGTAAACGTAAAAACGACGACAGCAAGTCCGGAATGACAATCGTGCAGTACAAATACAGCGGGATACTTCAGAGCGTTGATGAGACATTACAGTAATGGAAGCGGAATTGCAAAGTCAACATGGAGTGAAAAACAAAGTTATCCTCCCACTCTGTGTGGAAGTGGTAAGTTTATAGCTTCATATGTTGTCCCTCTTCCCCACTCCCTTTCCCAAGTTTAGAATAAATAAACTGGAGGCTAACTAGTTAGCTTCGTCCTTGCAGTCATACCATAGCATGCACATTATGGCGTAAACAAAGAATGACAGGAATGTAAAGATGACAATAGGGGTGTTATTTCATGTCTACAGGGCTCTAATAGTGGCAAATTATATTTTGAAATCCATAAGCAGGTTTTATAATCTTAAAGTACATAATCTTAAAATACATTTGAACACAAATCGACAAATGAGCAGTCATTTTACAAAAAATAAAGCAAAAATATTAGGAGAACAAATTTGTAGTCTAACCAAAACAAGTTGTCATAAAAAAAAATTGGTGGTGGAAAAGGTTATAATATCTGGATAATAAAATCCAAATATTACAGGAATAAAGTCATAACAGCAGAAATGGAAAAAAATTTTGTAAATTATGAGAACCAAGGTCTATACATAAATACTAAGATATAAAAAGTTGAAATTTAAATAAACTTGTAATATTATGAGTAAAAACAATGCCATTTTAGTACCAGAGTTCATTATTATTTTAAAAATGGCGAAATAAAAAAGTTGTACTTTTTGGACTATTAGGTTGGGGAAAAAAATAATATGAAAACAAAGTTAAAATATTACGGGAATAAAATCCTAATAGTACAATAAAATTTATAATTATTTTTATGATGTTTTGTGTATTTTTTTCTTCAGGCATTTTCAAGGAAAACATGACAGGGTTGAAAATAACATTCAAAACATAAAACCTTCTCAGCGCTTTCATCCATCCAAATCTGTGACTTATTATCATCTAAAATTGTTAGCACACCTTTAGTTGATTTCACTTTTTTTTTAAATAGGCTCTAAATAATGGCTCTAAGAAAATTACTTTTTAAAATTTGTGTCATTCATGGCTCTCTTAGCCCAAAAGGTTCCCGACCCCTGCGTTAAATAGACGGCCATTGTACTCGTATACTTTATGTACGGTAAAGACCAACATGATTTATAATTAACCAATCTTAAAATGTGATTACCATGCTAATTTAACATCTATACATACATACATATATATATATATATACACATATACTGTATATAATTTGATTCTGAGTTGTCATACATAAAAAACTAGTCTCAACATTTTTGAGTACTACAATAAATTATTACTGGACTAACCACATTTTGATTTAAATTAGCAATTAGCATTATGTTAACTTAATATGGAAATATATATACAGTATATATATATATGCATATATACTTTGATTCTGAGTTGTCATATATTTAAAAAAACTAGTCTCAACATTTTTGAGTACTACAATAAATTATTACTGGACTAACCACATTTTGATTTAAATTAGAAATTAGCATTATGTTAACTTAACATGGAAATATATATACAGTATAAATATATATGCATATATACTTTGATTCTGAGTTGTCATATATTTAAAAAAACTAGTCTAGACATTTTTGAGTACTACAATAAATTATTACTAGACTTTTTTTAGTCGACTAACCACATTTTGATTGAAATGAGCTATTAGCATTGTGCTAATTTAAGATGGAAATACATATACTTTAAATCTGAGTTGTCATACATAAAAAAACTAGTGTAGACATGTTTGAGTACTACAATAAATTATTACTAGACTAACTTTAATAGACTAACCACATTTTGATTGAAATTAGCAATTAGCATTGTGCTAACTTAAAATGGAAATACATATATATACTTTAAATCTGAGTTGTCATACATAAAAAAAACTAGTCTAGACATTTTCGAGTACTACAATAAATTATTACTAGACTAACTTTAATAGACTAACCACATTTTGATTGAAATTAGCAATTAGCATTATGCTAACGTAACATGGAAATACATATGTATACTTTAAATCTGAGTTGTCATACATAAAAAAAAACTAGTGTAGACATGTTTGAGTACTACAATAAATTATTACTAGACTGTCTTTAGTCGACTAACCACATTTTGATTGAAATTAGCTATTAGCATTGTGCTAATTTAAGATGGAAATACATATACTTTAAATCTGAGTTGTCATACATAAAAAAACTAGTCTATACATGTTTGAGTACTACAATAAATTATTACTAGACTATCTTTAGTAGACTAACCACATTTTGATTGAAATTAGCAATTAGCATTGTGCTAACGTAACATAGAAATCACTGCTAGCATGCTCGGGGGAGTTGTAATCAAAACACTGACGTGTAAGCTTAAGTATCGCACGTGAATAATTGTAATTTCCCTGGTTTTGGGGGGAAAATGAAAGTTTCCCAGGCTGTGAACTACGGCAAGTCTGAAGGGACAATCGCGGCAAAAACCAGGTACTCCAAACGACGCTCTTTCAAGGCCACGCACGTTCAAACAACTTAAATAGCGGGGAAAACAAACAGGGAAGGCCTGTCTTATCGCTAACATTAACATTTAATTGTCGGAATGTAAACAGCGTCAGCTGCCGGGTGGCGACAACAAAGCGGGCGGACCAAAGCGACGCGACGCAAAACAGCGACTTTATAAAACATGCATGTCGAGCAACGCGCGGGCCTCCTTTGTGGAGGTTTACAAGACGCACGCTCGCCGGATCCGATCGTGTTCAGCTTAAAAGGCAGCGCCGACTGCAGCGGGACCCGACAATGAAGCCCCGCAGCCGCGCCGCATTTGCATATCCAAGCCGCTACCCGGATATGTAAACACATTCCATCAGACGCAGCCAATGAGAGCGGGCCGCCGCTGCTGGCGCAGACAAAGAGACGGGCGGCATCGCGAGACATCGCATGTCATCGCCCGGGAGAGATAATGGTATTGTTACACGTGCTTGATCACAGACACTCTCACGGCAGCTTGCACTCCTTTTCAATCAGTCTTTGTCTCGTTGCTTTCCGAGTCCCTCGCCGCCGTTCGCTCCGTGCAGACGCCAGCGCACTTCAGCGCCGCGGCTTCTCTTCTCTTTTCACATCTCAATGGCGTCTCTTTTCTTCTTTCCTTTTTTTTTTATCCGAGCACTTCAATTTGCAAGCGTCGCTGCAAGGCAGCTCCTCCTGATATGTTAATTGCGGGGTACTTAAGCGCTAAAAGATTAACATAAAACCCTTTGGAAACAAGCTAATAGTTTATGATAATTTGCGCGCGGCCTTTGTCTGTCCATCATTATGTTGCCTCTGGCGGTAATTTTTAGTAAGCGGCAGTAAAATATCATTTAAACAAGTTCACGTTCGGGATAATTAACGGCAAAAAAAACAACTGGTATCATTCAACTGAGCAACAATGGCGCCATTAGCAACATGGCAAAGGAAACGGTAATTAAAGTATTTGATTGTTACGAAGCCATTCGTAACATACAGCACTGTCACCGAAGTCCGGGCGGGTCATCTCTGTGGCTGGCGGGCTTGAGTGAAGCTTTTCAATTAGCAGCTGAAGCCTCGTTTGCACTTGCACGCCCTTTGACCCCGCAGTGGTATGCAAATTTGCATGCCGGTGAGTAAACTGGGTGTGCATGCAACTTTCCCACCACGTCTTGGAGCAGTCATTCTGTAGCTTTTGTTTTTCTTGTTTATTGCCTCCTTCCTGCTCTTTGCACATTTTCTAACCTGCAGCTGCAAGAAAATGTAGACACACAGCGGAACCTCCGACTTATACAAAAATTTGAAATGCAAATTGGGCTTGGAAGATATTTCCGACCCATTTAATGAAAAATTAATTAAAATTTAAAATGGAAAGCGCCACCCGGAATTTTGAATGTTTTGCACCCCATACAAGCTGCCCTCCCCTCGGGGCGTATTTTGTGGAATTTCTGTATGAACGATTAAATTGGCGTCAAACTACGCTAACAAGCAATTTCCGCTTCTAAATCGTACAAAGCGTATCGAAAAACTCCAAGCCGTAGTCAGTTGCCCACAAATTTATGATTATTCGGGCTAAGGTCATCAGAAAATGCGACACGTTTAACAGGATGAAAGCAGAAGCAGCTTCTCAAACAACTGCATTTGATTATTACGCAACTCTAGCAGAGCTCCGGTCGCGGTTCACAGTCAATGTCAATAGACGTTTGAAAACATGAGCGTGCATATGAAGTTTGACAAGTGTCTGATAGAGACTGCCCCCCCCCACACACACCATCTTTGCATGAATAATGCAAAAAAATCCTTTCACCAAACGGCTCCAATAGCCATTCATTCATCTGCATACCTGCAGCCTTACGAAATGATTGGCCTGCCATTACCGCTGCTTGTGGGAGAAAAAAGGGAGGGAGAGAAATGTTCCCCAAACAATTTGCCTCAAAATGAGACAGGAATGATTCTGTTCTTTTCAACGCCGGAGACAGGCCACTGTGCATAATGATGTTAGCGTAATGGGGTGACAGATAGACTGGGGGACCATGACATTAGCATGAGAAACGCACCAGTGAGCAGCCGTTCAGCTGTGGTCTCGGAGGGCCCCGAGACGTACGCTCGTTTGTCTCCCGTCCCGCTGCCAGCCTGACAAATGAAGACACGACGCCGTCTTATGCGGGGAGATATAGCATTGCGCTTTAGCTTAGGCGTGACTTTAATGAGGGACGCGTGCATTCTAACAAAAAGGCCCCGCTATCTCTTGTCTTATTAGGGAGGGACAACCTCACTCAGTGTTGGACTGAATGCATGACTCCACCCACCTTCTTCCAAGCGGTGGGACTGGTGAGTGCGAGCGGCGAGAAGAAAAGCTCTGACCAATGTGAGTATGTCTTCAAAAACAGACCTAAACCCGTACAGTGGGTACAAAGCGTTTCAGGGCACGTCATAATCGTGGTTTGGTACATACCTCGGTTTTAGGCTCAGAGTTCAGTTCTTTTCAGGTACAGTTAGGGAACAAAGTCCAGAACAATGCCTGGGAATGTTCGCATCCATCCAGGTCATTGTATTCTCGGGGTCTTAGAAGATGTTTCAACCGGAACAGTCCAGTTGTGATCGACTCAGTGTTCATGCTGAAAGACTACAAAGGGAACTGGGGACAAGACTAGACCTGTCCCATCTGAAACCTATTAAAGCTGTCACCACAAAAGCTATGGAGTTTTATGGTTTGCATTGAATGGATCCCAACTGGACCGTTCAGGTTGTCTTAAAGATGTTCCGCCTGTCTCTCAGCAGGCTTCATCGGTTCATGCTTACAGACTTGGTAGGACAGCTCTAGTGTAGCGCTAGACATGATAAAGAACTAAGATGAACGGGTAAAGTCTGCTTGGATGAGAAGTACGTTGTCTTCAAACAACCTGAACAGTCCAGTTGTGATCAACTCAATGTTCATGCTCAAAGACTAGAAAAGACTTTAAACTGTGGACAAGACGAGACCTGTCGCATCTGACAACTATAAAGCCGTCACCATAAACGTTAAGCAGTTTTATGGTTTGTATTAAATCAGCGAACACGTTGCCTTAGAAGATATCTCGCCTGTCATCCGAGCCGGCCTCATTGGTTCGTGCTCACAGACTTGGTAGGACAGCTCTAGTCCAGAGCCAGAAATGATAAAGGACTAAGATCAACAGATAAAGTGCTTGGATGAGAAGTAAGGTGTCTTCTAACAGCCTGAACAGTCCAGTTGTGATCGACTCAATGTTCATGCTCAAAGACTAGAAAGGACCAATCTAACAGTCCAACAATTATAAAGCTCTCACCACAAAAACTAAGCAGTTTGCATTAAATGGATCGCAACCGCACCGTTCAGGTTGTCTTAGAAGATGTTCTGAACAGGCTTCATTGGTTCATGCTCACAGACTAGGTAGGACAGCTTTAGTCTAGAGCTAGAACTGATAAAAAAACCTAAGATGAACAGACACAGTCTCCTTGGATGAGAGGTAAAGTGTCTTCTAACAACCAGTTAGAAAACAGTCCAGTTGTGATCATCTCAGTGTTGATGCTCAAAGACCAGAAAGGACAGGTCTAAACTGGACAAGGACAAGACTAGCTCTTAAAAACTATAAAACTGTCATCCTAAAAGCTAAGCGGATTTACGGTTTGCATTGAATTGATGGCAACTGGACTATTCCAGTTGTCTTAGAAAACGTTTTTCCCTGTACCCGAGGAGACCTCTTAAGTTCAGGCTCAAAGACTAGATAGAACAACTCTCCTAGTCTGGTCATCCAGCTCAAAGACTACAACCGATGAAGCCTGTTAACGCAGCCAAAAGATACAACTCCAAATAAAAGGAATTTCAAAATAAATGCGGTAAATAGTCGCAGCTTGTCTCCTTCCCAACTCTGCTGAACAAAGATGGCACTCTGCGTTCATCTTATCCACTGGTCTTTGTCTCTGGAAAGGTTAAGTGTTCCCGAACAGGAGACGGTTTTCCAGCTGCTCGGCACCATCACTAGGATAATTGACTCCTGGTACCCAAAGGCCGGACCCGCACTGTTTGTTTGTTTACAGCAGTGGTTTTGGAACTGGGGGTGCACGCCCCCCTAGGGGGGGAGGGGGGAGGGTCTTGACGTTATGACAGGGGGGCTACCACAAACACTTTTCATTAATGCCATATTTATCAGGCAGGGGGGCGCTAACAATCATGTTACCTCCAAAAGGGGGGCACTGCAAAAAAACTTTGGGAACCACTGGTTTACAGAGTGGACACGTGACTATATGGTGGTGCAGTTACACTTCCTGTCCCTCACGTCTCCTTCCCGTACCATGTAGAAAGTTGCTACACCACCGTACCGTGCCAAACGGTCCGTGTCAGAAAAAGCCTTCTGTTGCCTCCCTAGAGCTCTCAGACATCACAAAAGTACTCAACATCCTCCAGAAAAACTCCACCAAGCTTTTTCACAATAAAAGCTAGAGGGGGTTGAAACACACACACACAAATGGGGGAATCAGCTGTGAGCTGAAAGGCTCAGTGTTATTCGGGGGAAGCATGCTGCCCTTGTGGCCTCGCTTTGAAATGAGGCACAGGCCGTATGTGGAGACCCCAGAGAGATCTCTAAATCCTCCTCCCGTAGGATGGCTGAGGGCAGCAAAGAATAAAGTGCTTTCTGTTCACCCCCACAGTTGTCGGCCGAGAACCTCACGGTGTCTCAGATTATTTTGCCACATAAAAACGTAGTCCTCAGTCCTCCGCATCGCTCCGAAGCTGGACCCCGGCCCAGGCGAGGGATCTGCATTACGTTCGGGGCTTGTGTTTGAGCTAGCCGATGATAGATGAAGGGGGTTCCTGTTTGTTTGCGTTGCCCTCGATCCGCTAACCTCCAGCCACTCCTGAGCAGACGAGTCCCGTCCCAGCAATGTCAGGTTGTTGCTATCATCCGTCGAGTCCTTGTAAACACACACTCTGAAAGGGAGCAACCCTTTACCGGTGCGGCTGTGATGATACTGTGAGGTCCCGTCCGGGTCCGGGCCCACTCTGGCACTGCGCTGTGTCCTCGGGGGGAATGTTTGGCGTGAGATAAGGCTGTGTTTGAAGAGCGGCTCCAGATGCTGGTGTATATATATTCCAGGTCGTCTCGTCGTGGCAGCAGATAAAGCCTCAAGAGAAGCTGCTGTCGCCGAGCCCACCGCCGCACGCAGGCGCGCACTCGCAAAGGGGAGATAACTGTTTACACAAGGCATTCACCCGTCCACGCTGTCATGTTTCGACTGCCGGGGCTCCTCCGGTTTGTGGATTTGGGCTGTTTTTGCCACCGTGCTGTGTAAAAGTCTGATACATAAGTCCATTCCAATGCAGCTCAGCCCCGCACGGGGTACAGCGTGCGCATCCGTGATAGCAGCAAACAACAAAGAAGGCGCAGCAATGCAGTGTTGCATTACCAGGTGATGACGGAGGCTGAAACCCAAGTGCTGCAGAACTGCACGGGTGCAATTTGAATTGCAGCCAAACACCGAGCACGCCTTACAGCTCGTATCAGTGCCACTGTGCTGAAAGTAAAACGGCACTTTTGAAAAATGTCGCCTATCATCCACAATCCCCATGTGAAACATGGACACGCGTCTTTCCCTTTTCTGGGCGTTCCAAAGACATGCAAACGTAGCACATAATGGGACATACCTGTTTTCACTGTAACGGCTTCTTGCAAAATTCCAACAAGGTTTGACATGCATGCAGTGAGAGGTACATTCAGGATAACATGTGATACTTACAGTATTTTGCAGTTTTGATCATTTTAAACGTTACCGGAACTTCTTCCCCGGGCGCACTGATTCCACAGATAGGAACCAGCGCTACCTCCGTCAACAACAGAAAGCGTGTCTGTTTGCAACTCTCCGTAACGGCAGACCTCATGAGAGCCGCCACCGACTACTACTACTTTTGAACAGGTAAGGATCCAGAGCTTTATCTTTTTGAGCCTGATTATACGGAGGGGGAGCTACAGGTGCCCACAAAACGAGAGAGTGAAACGCCGTAACAGATGAGGGGCAAGTCATTACACCGGCGTGGCATGCTTGGCAAGCCATGCCGACAGAAACGGAGTGTTTCTGCTGCACTGAACGGCTCGTGAAGGGTTCGCGTACATGGCGAGGATGACATTGCTCCAAGAGCCAGCGGAGCGCAGACCTTGCAGTGATGGAAACTTTTTTCACCTACCCAAGTAAACTGGTGGGCCTGTTACCTCTTGGTAGTGGAGTGAGGCACTGTGTCACTCCGCCAGAAAAGTAGTTCTTTGTGTTAGCTGCTACGATAATAATGTTGCTGTAGCTTGGTCAGTTATGTAAGTTGAACATTATTGGTGTTTTTTGGAGGCTGTTTAGGGCTTTTAGGTCCTGTTACGTGCATTACCTCCCACATGTTATTTATTGGTAATTTATTAACAATTTTGACATGTTAATATTTTTTTTATTTACAACATAGAAAACCCCTTTAGGACTTTGTAAATATGATTTTTAACATTATTAGAGCCCTGTAGACATGAAATAACACGCCTGTGGTCACCTTGACGTTCCTGTTATTAATTGTTTACAACACGTTTGTAAGACTCTTATACTGCAGGGGCTTGAGATGGCCGCATATGTATATCTTCTAAACTCAGGAAGCCACAAACGTACCACTTCCACACTGAATTTGAGGTCAACTTTTTTTTTTCACTCTCTCATGTGGGACATGCCATGGCTTTATGCAATGTTAAGTTAATGTAGTGTGAAGTATATTTTGTGTAATTACTGCCGCCTGGTGGCCAGCATACTACACATCGCTTGTATTTCAATATGTTTAGACAAAAACAGACCATAGTCTATTAATCAAGCAGCCATAATTGATTCATTTATGAAAAAAACACGATAGAGCGATCAGCGGACCGTGATATTGCGTGGGACGACTGTCAACACGGGAGGTAGCATCGAGTCACAGGGAGAAGAGAGAGGAAGTGCAGCAAAGAGAGAAGCCGATCGGCGGCACAGGGAGGTCTGGCCCTTACAAATCCCTGCTTTTCTGATCTCTTCATCCACATGAAAGAACAGCGGCAGGCGGGATTATGTGGGACAATTGCGCTTTTCACCCCTCCCCAAACCCCGACGGGATTGGCTTGTGCGCGGGTCTTAATCATTTTCAATTAAGCCCCATTTTCTGACATCCCGTAATAGCTATACAGCGGTGGCTGGCTTGAACTCTCCCTGCGTCACCCCTTTCGCTAAGCCTCTCAGTGCCAGTCAGCGGATGTGTCGGGGTGTCTTTGAACGAGCCCGGACTGTTGCTGAGGTACCGGAGCGTCACAATAACAGAACACACAAATGTGTGAGGGCTATGGTGTTGTTGTTATCAGTTGGATTTGATTCATTCAATTCTTTTGGGTTATCCGAATCACTGGACAGGACTCGGTATGGAACAACTGTCGGGGCCTTACAGTAGAACTTTGGAATCTTTAGTCTTTAGGAAAAATCAGCTTGACTTTGGACAATGACTCCATAGCTCCAAGGATTAAGTCATGCATGTGTGGTTTGCTTTTTCTTTAGCTTTTTGAGGTTTATTGCATCACACAAGACACTACTTTTCCACATTCGGGGGTATCGACCCGGAAATGTTTACAGGTCAGAATGGTCAAGTATTTTGGGGTTTCAACCACATGGAAGCAGCGTTCTGGCTATTTTTCCTTGGCATTTTTTGAAAACGGCTTCCAGAGTAGGACAACGCCGGCTTGAGGTTTCCATGCAGATAAGCAAAAGCGCTTTTTTTGGACCCGTAGTAATAATAATAATAACTTTTATTTATATTGCACTTTGCATTTCAGCAATCTAGTTCTAAAAAATGAAAACTAAGCCCATATACATGGTGCGGCGCTTGGTTCTGAGGACTTGAAGGGTGCTGTTCAAGTCCATAAAAGTTGGAGTTTACGCAACATTTTTGGGAAAAATTTGCATTTTGCAACATTTTGTTACAAGTTGTAATTTGGTTGTAACTTTTCTACTTCCGTGATTTTGTTAACCGGCTGACCTGACAGGACTTTTTGTCAACTAAAGCAGCTTTTTGTGAGCAAGGACTTTGGCATTACATGTGGACTTTAGCTCCATGTCATGTTCAGTAGCGGCTGCTGGTCATTCATAAATGTGCTATCTATTCATTTGTAAATTCTACCCTCCGTTCCAGGTTGTTTGTAACAAACACAAAGTGGCTGGGGATCGGTAAAGTCTCTGGATCGGTTAAGAAAATTGGAACGAAAAACTTCAAGACTTGCTCGGGTGGAGGTTTATACCTGAGAATCGCTGATTCGCTCATTTCACTGTCAATCAAAAAGGGATTCCGCCTCAGACAGATCACCCATCATTAAGCAGAAGCCGAGCGTCCGGTCCAGCCCACTGCCCCATAGACCCCCAGAGACGTTCGGTGTCCGATGGGCGGGACAAAGCCCACCATTTATCCAACGACCATCCAGTTTTGCGCAGTCAGTAAACGCTCAGGGTCCGACCTTGTAAAAACGCCGGGATGAATGAGAAGGAGTCGGTTACCTGCGATAAGGAGCTGATTCTGACAAAAAGAGGAAGGTAATCTAGCACATATTTAGTCAACGAAATGTACACACAGCAGCGCATATTTCAGCACCTTTTATGGAAAGCCGAGCTTCCCTTGCAGTCTTAGACCAATCACCTCGGCTCATGTTTTGTTCAGCACCAGCCTTAAAGCTCATAAACGTTGGAGTACGACCAACACTTTCAGGAAAAAAATACAGTAAATCTGCGACACTACGGATTAACATTATTATTATTATTGCATGTATGGTTTGCCTGTTCTTTGGCCGGCTGGCTAGTCACGTTGTTTTCCACAAACTAGTGCATCGAAACCACCGCAGCAGCACACTACGAGTCAATGCAGAGTCGTACCGCAACCCGACACATAAAAATGCCGGACATGCTGTGGTAAAACTGCCATTGGTCATTACTCGAAAACCATTAAGCCCTGACTCCCAGCCCCGTGTGTTAACTCCCGTCCAACTTTGGCGCTAGTGGGACGTCTCTTGAGGGCCGCCTCAGAGATGGAGGCACAGACAGACAGCACCATTAGCAGACCCCGGATCAGAACCGAACTCCTGACAAGCACTCACAGCCGGGCAGCCGGCAGAAGCCGGGAGGAAGAGGAATGGCTCGGCTTTTCCTCGGTTTATCCGGAGAGAAGTGAAACAAACGTCCATCAATCACTCGGCCAACCGGTTTGAGGACAAACGATTTGGTAGTTGGCTGAGTCTGACAGCTTCAGAATCGGGAGTTTCCACTCAATTATATCCAAGTTGGAGGGAAGGCTTACCTGGTTGCATAGCTTTGGATTGTAAAATCGGTGTCATTGCTAAGAGCAAGGAGAGGCGTCGTTTTCAGACGCTGTCGGTTTGTTAGTTTGCAGGATTCTGCAAAAAGGACATTTCCATGAAACTTTGGTTTTAGGTTGCGTGTGTGCATAGCCATTCATTTTTGGTGCAGAAAAATGTGCCTGTCGGACTTTATTTTCTCTGGTTGACGTTTGCTCTCAAAGGAACTACAAAACCCATCTACTTTATGAAACTTCTCACGTGGGAGAACTTCCTCTTCTCAATACACTACATCCACTTTTGTAAATGGAACGTAGGGAATAAAACGGTTTGTTCTAAGTTGTTCTTTGCCAGATACCCGCTGAGTTGACATGACCATAATCTTTCCAACCACCTGATTCTAATTACTTTACCCTCAAGAAAGTTGACGTTTGAGACAGATTTGACAAACAAATGACCCCTTAGGGTTTTTTTTTAACCAATGCATCACATTTGAAAGAATAGGATGAACAAGTGGATGGACCAGCTGAACACAGCATGCCTTTGGCCATGGCTGTCACAATCGAGAAGCCTAAACACCAAGAAAGAAAACATTTTGGATCATATGACAGTCACTGGAGGTCTGCAGACAACTTGAAAGTTTATCATCATATATATACAATATATATTTTTATATATGCACAGTTTACCTTGCATTATATTTCCCCCTTCGTGTTTTAATTGGACTATTATGGATTTATGTAATTTTTGTATTTATGCAACCGCCGTAAACAACGTAGGACTGCAACGTGCAATCTCCCCTTTCCTGGAAAAAGGTCCCCGGCTATCACCGCATCCCCCCGATCCCCTTTGTGCCGCACACGTCATCATCTTTATTTTCTCCTCTAATTGCTGCTGAAGGATGCCCCTTTGGACTCTGCCAAAGTGCTATCATTGAGTGCCATGCGAGTATGTCAACAAGGAGAATGACTGCTCGGGACAAAACCCAAATCCCTCCCTTAGATAGTCTAAGAGGTATCAGAGGATATCAGTGCTGTCTGCTGACATAAAGGGTAGGAGGGGAGAGGCTACCAGGGCCACGTGAGGGGAAGGAGGCTTTGACTCGTCTACTTGCAACACAACGGTTACAAAATTACAACAGAAGACATAAACAGCATTTTGGGACCACAGTCTTTTTTTCCAAATGCCATCATTTGTTGCCGCTCACTGGAGGTTGTGTAGCCCAGCATGTTTCCCGTGTTCCCTGTCAGCGTTTAACCTTTTCAACGTGATGTTCCAAAGACCCCTGGTGACCACTGTGCTGCTGCAGAACAGCTTATATTGTCTGCAGGGTTTACATCTCAGGCTCTTCTGCGAGAACACACTTTGAATGCTTGACCTACTCAAAGACAAGCAAGGGAAGCGCATGATGCATGGGAGGCAATTAGGCGATCTTTTGGACGTATTGCTCTAACGAGCGTCTTGCTTTGGGAGAAAAGATGCAGGAATTGATTGACCCCTGAATGCGCCTGGGTACACTTAGCAGTTGAGATGCACAATATCTTTTAACTGATAACCGACTTTTTCGTATACAGTTTAAAAAAAAAGTTAGATTCAACTGTAGTTTGTGCACACCTGGAGGTCAAACTAGGATTTGACCTTTAGTACCAGCGGATTTTGTCATAATCAAATATGGCACTGCTGCTTCTCGGAGAACCAGAGTATAGAGTGGGTGGAGCCCCCTGCTGTGGCCCAGCATAGTGCACTATATTCGGACACATGCTCCGAGCAGCTGGTGTGCCGCTTCGGGCGTCAGGAGAGCTGGAGTGTAGAGCGGAAGCAGCCGCTTGGCGTGGCCCGGCAAGGTGTACTGTATTCGGGCACACGCTCCGAGCAGCCGAGGTGTGACCCCTCGAAGTTCTTCTGCACCTTTCAAACGCGTGTGCCAAATACGTTTTTTCTCCCCCCATAATGGAGCATTTGGTCCAATGAGCTTGCAAAACGTGTCTGAAACAGTGAACGATTGTTTACAAGCGAGCTCAGGCCGAACAGGCCATTGATGTCACAGGCTGGAGGAAAAAGGAGCGCTTGATTTGCGCAACCCCGCAATATGGGTAATCGCGTTTCACTGGAGGATTTTTTTAAAATTAGTCAGTTATTATCAGTTAAATTGCTGGATTTATTGGTATCACATCATAAATCCCTTACACCTCTCAGGTACATCGGCAAAATCTAATGAGACGAGATAGAAGAGCTCTCTGCAAATGACAAAGACAAAACAGCGGAAGAAGTACCGTGTACCTAATGAAGTGTCTTGTCGGGTATGAGTTCCAGGATGGAGGAGATGGAGGTGGTCGAGTCACAAGGAGACTTCAGCCTGACGGGATCTAATCAAGGCTTGCTGGAACGTATCACAACTGACTTAAGCTCTTTCTTTCCTCCCACTCAAGTCTCACTCACTCCCACTGAAAACAAGCAGCGAGACAAGACAGGGACGAGGATTAGGAGATGAGAAAAAGAAGAAGATGGAAAAAAAAGAGACACACACATCCCTTGTGAGTGAAATGGAAGACGACTTCCGGTTCCAATTTGGGCATATGCCAGGGCAGGGGCGCAGAAAGATAAATGAGCTCTTCAGCACGGGGAGGAAGGCCCATTCTTTATCTGGCGTGCCGCTATTTACTGACAATGACGATGATAATATCAATCAGCGGCCTGTCAGCAACCCAAGTGGGCTGCGAGAAAAACAAAGGTGACGCCGCCTCTCTTTTGATACAAGGGGATGTTGATGTATCTGCCTTTCAAACGCAAGTAATGCCCCTGCAGACGCATGCGCCAATCTGCATCGCTACTCTTTGACCAAACTTGTGCTTTGCTACGCTGGTTCAGACCAAAAAAAAACTTGGTGATGGTTCATTCATTCATTTTCTATACCGCTTATCCTCATTAGGGTCGCGGGGATGCAGGAGCCTATCCCAGCAGACGGCGGGGTAAACCCAGGACTGGTCGCCAGTCAATCGCAGGGCACATATAGACAAACACGCACGGGGAGAACATGCAAACTCCACACAGAGATGCCCAACGGAGATTTGAACCCAGGTCTTCCAGATCTCCTGACTGTGTGGCCAATGTGCTGACCACTCAGCCACCGTGCGGCTCCTTGGTGATGGTTCACTTTGCATTCCCACTGGCATTTCTGTCATGGGACCGAATATTGACGTTTAATTCATGACGCAACTCAAATGTTCTAAACCAGAGATGTGGGTCGGAACCCAAAAGTGGGTTTATGCCTGGGCAAAAAAATAAATAAAAATCATGACCCGATGTCCGTGAAGGCACCACTTTGCTATTTGCTTACACTTTGTCAACCTCGAGCAGGAGGTGATAGACATCAAGTGGGTTTCCGTCTGACACACAGCTGCCGATAACCGCAGGAGTTTTTTTATTTTAACTGTTAAATTCAGACTGTATACCTTTTATATAATGACAAATCAGCTGTAACGTGACCAATAACAATTGCTCTAACTCAGCAAGGGAAGCTCGGCTTGCCTTAAAGCCCCCGCTCCGTTAAAAAGTGGCGAAATATGTAGTGCTGTGTGAACATTCCATTGACTAAATATGGCTAGAATACCTCCATCTTTTGTTCACAATCAGCTACCTATCACGGGCAACTGATAGCACTTCCTCCTCATTCATCTCGGCACAGTTGGGACGCTGAGCATCTACTGACTTTGATGGGGACGCGTAGAGTGGGTTGTTTGACTGTGTGAAACTAGACGGTCAAGACTACCCAGTAACTGCAAGAACCTGGACTAAGAAGCTGACCAGTGACTGCACACTCAGAAAGCCCAATGAACGCATGAATAGTGACGGGAAAGACGACAAAATGACGGCATGGTTAGACCGCCCAATGACCGCATGAATACTGACTGGAAAGACTGCCCAATGACTGCATAGTCAGACCACTCGATACATGCTTGAATATTGACTGGAAAGACCACCCAGTAACTGCAAGAACCTGGACTAAGAAGCTGACCAATGACTGCACACTCAGAAAGCCCAATGACTGCATGAATACTGACGCCCAATGACTGCATAGTCAGACCTCTCGATACATGCTTGAATATTGACTGGAAAGACCACCCAGTAACTGCAAGAACCTGTACGAAGAAGCAGATCAACGACTGTATATTCAGAATGGCCAACGACTGCTTGAATAGCGACCATTATGAAATGACTGCATAGTCAGACCGCCAATGAGTAAGTGAGTAGCGGTTGGAAAGACTGCCCAATGAGGAAAGACGACGAAATGACCACAAGAGTGACCGGACGGACTGCCCAATGATTGCGTAGTCAGACCCCCCAATACATTAGGCAGTGGGCTGGCCCGGACGCTGGGCTTCTGAATGATGATTGGATGATCCGTCTGAGGCGGAATCCCTTTTTGATCGACAGTGAAACGAGCAAATCGGCAATCCTGAAGTATACAGTATGTAACCGTACGTATGTACACCATAAACAGTATGTACCGGTACTGTAGCTCCAACTCACAAACACGTCACCTCAGAACTAGACGACCGTGAGATGCATTCACGGACACTCCTCCGTGGTCTCACTAAAGGGAACGACCGAGGAAAACAGAAGTACAAACCTCCACCCGAGCATTTTCCATGTTTTTCTTTCCCTTGTTTTGAACTGGCCCAGAGACTTCACCGATCGCCAGCGACTTTGTCTTTGGTGAAAACGACTGGCAACCGCGGGTAGAACGTACACATAAATAAATAAATAAACATGATGATGATGATGATGAAGGCCGGAAAAAATTCAGCGTCCCCTCCCTGGAGGACCAGCAGCCGCCAGTGAACTGGTTTGGCGCACACCAGGGTTCGAACGGCCGCTTCATTCGGGACCAGACGCACCAGAGCAAAAACGGGTACCCGTCGCCCGGGCCCTTCTTTCCCCAAAGCCCGGGAAAAACGAGGCGGCCGGGTTAATGAGCTAGCAATGAACCCGGCAGCAGCAGAGCGCCGCCAGTTCTGCGCTCCTTTTTCACGGTGAAACATAGCTGCGGGCAACCCCCCTCCGAGCTCCTCTCGGCTTCAGTGGTGACGAGCGGGAGAAAACGCATGGCAACAGCGTCAGGGAAGCGCCGGTGTAATTACTTTTGGCCATCTTTCAAGCCTTCCTCTCAGCGGAGAGAGATGTGTGACAACATATGACAAGAGAGCCAACAGGCTTTCCATGCAGAAGAATGGAATCCATCATCACTCAGGCAGACACACCTGTCTGGCTGGGAGAACAATGCCACACTGCCTATATATTAGCTGCCAGAAAAGTTTATGTTTGCTCGCTGACAGTGACAGCAACTCGATCCTTTTCATTTTTTTGGTTTTTTTTCCGAAAGGGGGATCTCAAGCTTTGGGGAAAAACTGCAGGAGGAGGGAAGGGCGGGGGTCTGACTCGCATATTTCTTCTCTCGGCGGTGCACACTGACTTCTCTTTCTTCCTGATAGCTGTCTGCTAGAGTCAGAAGACAAATAACAAAGGCTGTCATTCCCCCCGGAGGCTTCAACTAATTCTTTTTTCCAGCCCCTCCACACACACACACACACACACACACACGCACACACACACACACAAAGTATACAGCAGGCATTATATCCCTTTGACACGCCAGGCCCTTCACCCTCTCCATCTTCCCTGGACTTGTGAAAGTTGCAAGTAATTCAGGAAGGGAATTAATTATTCATGCTTTTTATTTTATTGTATTACTTGCATGTATACGATGAGACAAGACATGCCTTTATTAGTCCCGCATGGGGAATTTCCAGGCGTACAGCAGCAAAAGTGCAAAAGCACACAAGAGCAGAGCACAAAAGCACACAAGAGCAGAGCACAAAAGCACACAAGAGCTGTGTAAGTATAACAACAAGGTCATTTGAATTATGTACAAGTTATATCATCAATCATTCACACTCATATTCATACCTGTGGGCAATTTAGAGTTCAGTAAAAATACAAATAAAAACAATATATACATTATTTTGTTTTTTGATTTGAATTTTTTAGGGCTGTCAAAAATAGTAGGTGACTGCTTTATTTCATCAAGTTCAAATGTTTAGCGTAATGCGCACCATGTCAAGCAACATATACATAATTGTGTCCTGTTATGTACCTTTCTGGAGCAAAGATACGGTAAAAATGGGCACATTTCACACACAGTTGCAAATGGTGATTAATTATGATTAATTCATTTGAAAACTGTGATTAGTTTGATTGAAATTTTTAATTCAGCAATCTTTAACCCCCCCTCGGTACACATGATCTCTTTTTTTCTTTCCCTGTTGTTGCAAAGGGTGATTAATAATGATTATTTATTTTAAAACTGTGATGAATTTGATTGAAATTTTGAATACATTTAAAAGCCCTGTTTTATAAACAGTATTTATTTAGTCACCGTCCCCATCCCCTCTGCTACACAATCTTTATTCATTTATGTACTATATTATTATATATAATATTGTAACATATTATTATAATAATTCTGGAAAAAGCGACAGTACAAAATGAGCACATTTCACACATGGTTGCAAATGTTGATTAACCATGATTAATTCATTAGAAAACTGTGATTAATTTGATTGAAATTTTTAATCTAGCCCTAATTTTAAAATATAATTTATTAATATTTAACCCCTCCCTTGTTACACATTATCTCTTCTTTTCTCTCCCTGTTTTTGCAAATGGTGATTAATCACGATTATTAATTGGAAAACAGTGATTAATTTGTTTAATTTTAAAAATATGATTTAATCTTTAGTCCCCTTCCCCTCTGTTAGACATTCTCTATTCATTTCTGTCCTTTTTAGAACATGTTATAATATTATATTTATTAATATACCTGTGCAAATGTGACGTTCCGTCATGTAACTTGCTAACAAACAAACCATTCATTCCCGTCACCGCTGCCATGCTAGGTTGATGTTTCACGCACAAAGACATATCTGATTAATAATACACCAGAAGATTTTACAACTGCCAGAAACAGCAACAGAAAAGGCTCCAAAAATTGAATCAGAGCATTAACAGCGTGCATAAGCAAGTCTACGTGATCATTTAGCAGAGAAATAGTTAGGCTGAACACGCCGGCTCATGCATATTGGATGGAATGCTTATGGCGGCCCTGAGGGGGGAACATGACAACAATTTGGAAAGAGCGTTTCACACAAAGCAAACGTGATTTTAGGAAACACAACGACATGAAAACAAAGCATGAACAATGGCGCTCTCGAGTAAACAACATTACAAAACAAGCAATGTGCCACATTTTGAATAACACGATATTGAAATATTCGCAGCATAAAGGATTTCTAACTTTTTTTTACCATACTTGTGTTTCATCATTGATATCTGATGAAAATTGAAAACATCACCTTTTTTTGTAGTAAAAACAACAAAAATGTATGAGAAATATTTTGTGAAACATATCAATTATATTAAAATATATTACAATATGTCTTTTTTTTAAGTACTTTTAAAAATATATATTTTGATGCTGTGGGCCTTCACAAATACTTTTCAAACACGCCTTTCAAAGACAAACAGGCACCAATTTTTCACTCTTATATCCTCTAGGCGGCGCTACCGAGTACTCTGGACACAAACAACTAAAAGAAACCTGATAGGCGTCTTTTTTCCCAAAGCTGTCAAATTATACGCATTTCAATCAATTCAGTTCAATTGAATTAATCATGATTAATCACCCTTTGCAAGGAGGTGCGTAATCTGCCCATTTGTACAGAAAGACAGATAAACGACAGGATTTTTTATTTGTAAGTATTAACAGCTCCAGTTTAAAGTTTAAAGGTAAATGAAGCTAAACGCTAGCACACGTGTCTCATTTTAACATGTTGATAGTTTATTTTCTGGGATTTCCAAGCATACCTAAATGCAGCAAATTATAAAATATCCACTTGTTGTTTTTCTTCGTCCTTCTATTTATTTAGACAAACAAATTACAAGCATAATAAAGACGCCGTTGTGATGTTGGAGATACATATGCGGTGTTGGAATTGCACTGCTGTTGATGGGTTCAGGTCAGAATCTAGTTTTGACTCTCCATCTGTTACGATGCACATGTGTAAATTATGCAAAAAAAGACGTCATAATAATACTTTACATTGGGAGTTACAGTATTGTTTCATGAGTTATAGCGTTACTATGTATTATTATGAGATGTGAGCATATTTGTAGTTGGACTATTTACTGTCAATTTAAATAATATATTGTATTATTAATGTATTGCATTTTTTACATTTGAAATGTATTTTATTTTTCATATTATGATTTTTTTATTTTTCGTATTTTTTTGTTTTGATAAATACTGTGTATTATTTTATGTTTCTTTTCTTGCTATTTTTGGAGTGGAATTGAATTGAATGTATTTTTTTAAATTAAATTATTTTCTACGTGGGCTAACAATCGTTTTGTGTTTTTTAAAATGTGGTATTATTAGTGTAAATTTCAAGTTTATTTTATTTTGAATATTTTTGAGCTCTGATATTATGTTTTTGGTTTGTGTGTATACTTATTTCATGTTTATTTTTTGCTCTTTTTGATGTTGAATTGTTTTTACCGTCAAAAATGTTAAAACAATTGTTTTGCGCTTTAAAAATGTTGTATTATTAGTTTATTGCATTTTTTAAATTTAGAGGTTTATTTTATTTTAAATATTTTTTTTGTTCTGTATTTGTATTTGTATTTATTTCTTTTATTTTGTTTATGTGTTTTGTGACATTGTATTCATTTTCTGTTCATTTTCGTGCTATTCTTAATATTGAATTTATTTTTTCTTTCATTGAAATTACTTTCTAAATATTTTTCTTTTTCATAGCAGTAGCAGTACGTTCATTCATGATGTGCTTATTTCTACATATTTGCTATAGTGGACTATCAACATTTTGATGCTACTAATGTCAAAAACAACCAAAAAATGTTTTTTTTTCCAATTAAAATGAGTGAAAACCAAGCGGAATCGAACTAAACGTCGATGGGGCGAGCAAAGCAACGTGTTGTCGTCGACGTCGGCCATTGCTTCAGTCAGCCGGCAGTTAATAATTAGGCGTCCCCTCGCCGCGGCGACAAAAGCCAACGGCAGGCCGGCCGAGGCGGCTGCATTCTAAACAGTCTGAGCAGATGATTAATGAGCCTGGCCATGGAGAGAAAGAGGCAATCTCGCCTCGGCACAAAGGCTGCCGCCCGCGCGCCGAAAATGAAAGAAAAAGCCGAGCAGACGAGGCCTGTCGTCGCCGCCAAGCACCGATCGGGGCCCGGTGGCAGGCAGGGTGGAAACGGGCCAAGTAAATAAATGATGACGTTTTGAGTGACGGGTTGTGAAGACTTTATTTAACCTCGGAGCGGATTGCTGGGAGTTCTCATTAACATTTCGACACCCTCGCTTGAATGGCAAGGTCATCCGGGTTCCGGGCGAGGACGGTTCTGGCGTATGTTGCGGAATATGAGCAAAGTACGAAGCAGTTCGTGTCTCTGTATCTGTTATTCCAACATTACATGCTATTGTTGTATAAGTACACATATATACTCATGTATAGATATTTTAGCATGATTTTGAAAAACAATACAACTTCAGATAGAAGCTCTTCATGCTCTAAAATCAAAATATCAGTCATCGCTCGCCACGTCGCAGTTGGAATTTCCCAGCTTCCCTCCATCAAAATAATCAGGTAGCAGATTGGCGCCATTTCCAGGTTGACTCTGACAAAAATATACAAGTTGGATCCAATTTTATGCAGTCTTGGCCTAAATTGAAAAATGTCAAGGCCTGTGATGTGTACTATTCCGATCGGTAGGTGTCAGTGATGTTACGTTGATGAGACAATAGCCATTGCAGGAAGTACGGCACAGAAAAAAGCAACAAGGAACATTGGTCTTATTTATGTCTTGTATGTCTCATTTGCTCTTATTATGTCTACCATACTGGGTGGTAAGAGCGTAAAGGGGACAATAGGGGTGTTATTTCATGTCTGGAGGGCTCTAATGATGTTAAAAACCGTATTTCAAAGGTCGTAATGGGATTTTCTGAAATGTTGTGTATTCCATATCATAGCATAAAGACTACAAAACTCTTAGTGAATATGATCTCAATATTAAATTATGAATTTATGTATTTATTTATGTATTTTACTTGAAGTGTATGGAGGTAGCGGGGTTATACAAAGTAAAATATATCAAATATAATATAATATATATATATTAAAATATGTTGATATTTAATACAGTTAAAATATTTAATGGTTAATATGTTAATAATAAAATAAATTACAAGTATTTTAATATTTTAATAATAAAATATTATTAATAATAATAATTTAACAACAAAAAAATAAGAAATAAGAATGAAAAGTTCACAAATCACGCACGGATCATTTCAACACACTTCAGACATAATACCTCAAGTATCAAAAGTATCAATACTTTGATTTGAGAATCAGGTGTAGCGCATGACGAGCAGGTATCGGAAGTATCGACGCTTCGGTATCGACCCGCGCCGGATGGACCACCCGAGGAGTTGTGTGCTTTTTGCGTCCACCTTGACATGACAGAAAGGTGATTACGGCTCCCTTCCATGAAGGTAATGTCACCTGGACCGTTCTGCAATGACAGACGTGCAACATCCCGGCAGTGGAACAAAAAGCCGCAGTCACGTCGGATTTTTTCCGCACGCGGGGCCTCTACAATTACCTCGAATCTTTGGACCCACGGTGGTTCCGGCCCGGTTTTTTCTTTATATCTCAAGTTTTTTTTTTTTCTCCACCCCCGCACTTTGCCGTGCTCAGCTGGCAGGCCTCTCGGTTGTCACAACATGTCCTTTGAACGTCGCTGACAGGGGGTTATTTGCTCCCATATATGTTTTCTCTTCAATTACACCACGGCAGGATGGAGGCTGCCAAGCCACCCGACCGGGGATGCTGACGGTCACCTCTTTTGAGTAGTCCTTCCTGCCTGGCGCACTGTATTTTTCACGTTTTGAGGTTCTATTAGAGAGGAGGACCCTCTCATTTGTCTGTCCTTGGCCCAAAGTGTTGTTTAACACTCGGCAAGCATCAGGAACACAATGCCAAACACTCCATGCCGCCACTTTCCATGTTATTTCCCCCCCAAAGCTCCAAAACGTGAACATTTATTCTCAGGAATGAGATGGAGAACAATCGATGCACCGTGCTCCGCCAAAAACACATCAACGCCGTCATTTGGCGGATTCTTTGAGGCTGTTTGCGGCAATCAGACTGATCAAAGGCAGCAAAATGATACCGAGGGACTGACATCTCCGATATACAAGAAGAGGCGAGCCCTCGCAATCAATAGAGCAAAGGCAGACGGCATGTGTGAGCACAGCTTTAAGCTAAGAGGGATGCCAGATGCAAAGGCTGCAATGAAAAATGCATGATTTCACCAGGCGCTGCTCTTTCTTTATCCAGCAGCGGGAAGGGGCCACGGGATCAAAGTTGTTTTGTTTTGTTGCATGCTTGCTCAAAGGATGACCGCAAAGCCGGCCAATGACAGTGCAGTCGCGACAACGAAAAAGACTGCCCAATGACTGCGCAGTCAGACCTAACCAATACCTTCTTGGATATTGACTGAAAAGTCAACCCAGTAACTGCAAGAACCTGGACTAAGAAGCAGATCAATGACTGTATATTCAGAATGACTGCATGAATAGTGACCGGATCAAAACTGCCCAGAAACCGCACACATAGCGACTGGGAAGACTGCCCAATGACTGCATAGTTTGACCTCCCAATACGTGCTTGAATATCGACGGAAAAGAATACCCAGAAACCGCAAGGACCTGGACTAAGAAGCTGACCGATGACTGCACCCTGCGAACGCCCAATTGATGCCTGAATGGTGACTAGAAAGACTGCCCAATGACTGCATAGTCAGACCTCTTGATACATGTTTGAATTTTGTCTTCCCAGTAACTGCAAAACCTGGATTAAGAAGCTGACCAATGACTGCACACTCAGAATGGCCAATGAATGCATGAATAGTGACTGGACAAACTATGAAACGAGTGTGTAGTCCGACCGCCCAATTGGTAAATAAATAGTGGCTGAAAAGACTGCCTGGTGACTGCATGGTTATTTACTGAAAAGACTGTCCAATGACTGCATGGTTAGACACAATGAGTGCATGAATAGTGACAGGAAAGACTGCCCAATGACTGTATAAATAGTGACAGGAAAGACTGCCCAATGAGTGCATGAATAGTGACTGGAAAAACTATGAAACGAGTGTGTAGTCCGACCGCCCAATTGGTAAATAAATAGTGGCTGAAAAGACTGCCTGGTGACTGCATGGTTAGTGACTAGAAAGACTGCCCAATGACTGAATAATCAAACCATCCAAATACTGCATGAATAATTACTAAAAAGACTGTCCAATGACCGCATGGGTAGACCCAATGAGTGCATGAAGAGTGACTGGAAAGACTGCCCAATGACTGCATGAATAATAATTAAAAAGACTGCCCCATGACTGCATGAATAATTACTGAAAAGACTGTCCAATGACTGCATAGTCAATGGCCAATGGCTCTACAGTCAGACGGCCCAGTAAGGACATGATGCTTCCGGTAGGTCTCCAAAAAAAGTGAGGATGTTTGTGAAAAAGAGAACATCCAGTCACGCTTTTTTCAAAGGACCTCTTTTTCGTCTTTCGTCTGTCCCGATGAGCGGATAAGGTGACACGAGAGGAAGGGGACAGAAAGGGAAGACAAAGAGACACCAAGAGGGGAACATGAGAGACAGACCGGGCGGGGAGGGACCAGGTGAGGGAGCCGGCACAAAGCAATCCCGGGCTCGCTCGGAGCATCCGTCCTGTCACCGCCGCCTAAACAAACCCCGCGTGTTTTCATCTGCACACACACTCGCACAACGCCGAGCTGTCTTTTCTCGTGACGGAGATAAGATGTATAAATTATGAGCGGCTGACAAAGTCTACTCCAGCGCCGGCGGCGTCTCATCAATCACCGAGGCTGCGTGTCAGCAGGTAACTGACGCGGCCCCCGGAGGCACAGCCCTCTCCTTTGGAGAGCGAGGCGTTTGTGGGCAGAAAAGGTGTTTGCCGCGGTGCGACGGGGCGTTTGCACACGTCTGGGTCGAGCGTGCCGTTATTTGCCCGTGTGAGCGGCTGGTTCGGTCTCAGCTCCGGAGGCCAAAACACACAAAGGCGCAAGCCCCGCCGGAAAAGAGAACGGGGACGTGTACTGAAGATTCTGCTCGGGGTAAGCGTCTGAGAGCAGATGCGCTGCAAAAGCGGAAGCAAAATCAAGCAAAGGCTCGAAAGAGAAATGACTGACAGGTTGGCTCAGGTTGGTTCAAAGGCCCACGGACCACCCTCTATGAAACTTTATCGACAATTTTCCATAAACACGGGTTTCATCTACAAACCAAACACGCTTTAAGGGCTTTTAAAAGGGAATTTTCGATGAATCCAAACGGAATTTCAACACGCCGCTGCGAGAGTAAACAACATAATGACGCTGTTTTGCATGCCGCAAAATCAAAGCGCATGTTTGGGCTCCACGATTTCAAGTCTCTGCAATGGCGATGGGATGAACGGCTCTTTGAGGGGAGCCGGATCTCGGTGAGCCGTTCCTTTCCAAGAGCCGTTCAAAAAACGGGCTCATTTTTATAACAAGTCTTAAGCAGCCAGCCTGGCCTCAACTCGTGTTACCTGGGAAACAATCCCTGAGAGGCAACAATTTGGAAACCCCACCCCATTGAATTATTGTGAAATATTAATTATAACCTTATTTTGGCATATGTGGATTACATTTTAAAGTCTGATCTAGATTCATTGTAAATATTCCACAGGGGGCGCCACAGGACTCTGCTTGGACAGTGACGTCACTATTTTGAATTACCCTTTGTACAAATTCGGTGTATGTGTGTAAACCATGACTTGAACACGTGTAAACATTCATGCAAATTTTCATGCAAAACAGCTTTTAGTCTAAAGATTTATACACAAAAAGATTGTTAATAATACAGAAGGACAAAAACATACAAACTGCATATCTAATAAGCGCCGCACCGGGCCGGGTTCCGCTCCTCCCCGTGCAAAAAAAAGAACAGTTCCCGGCTGCGACTCGGTCCATGTAGCCTATTCTGCCCGGCGTTGTCTCGTAGTGTAATACCGACTGGTTCCTCAAGAGGTGCCAGTGACTTACTGCTGGGATGCGTGCAAAGCCCAACATCCCACAACTGTAAATGACACCCTATGGGTGGTGGTCCAAATCCTGTAGACGACGTGCTATCTTACACACCATGCAGATATTCTCCAGGTTTTTCGACTCAATGAACAAATGTCACCGAGTTGTGGACAATTACCGTAATTTCCAGTGTAAGAAGTCCCACCCTGCAGCTGGTACAGCGGTGTGGCTAATTTATGGCGAAAGACCACCTACGTTTAGAGTGCAGCCGACGAGGACGAGTGAAGTGGACGCTACCATCGCGTTTCGAAGTCTTATGCGATGGTTGTGTTTTGATCTAACACACCTTCAAGTAAGTGTGATCAAGTGTAAAATTGCTTCTGCTCGGATTGCTCGGACCGCCAACCGTCCGCCATCACTATTTTCCAGCCTAGTTTCAAAAGACTACTGCGTGATAAATCAAGCCGATGGCTTGAGACAAGGGAGACACAAAGAACAACAATGAAAGTGAGAGAGAAGGAGAGCGGCTAAGTGTTTGATGAAGGAATTATGAGGCCGTTCGATTGTGCTGCTGAAGAAGATGCCTTTGAGTTTGAGAACGGAGCTTTAGTTCCCAGGAGGAGGAGGAGGAGGGCAGCGATGGATGAGTTTTCCAGTAGGCTACTGTTTAACCAGCCATATTACAGGCACGGTTTATCTTGCCGTGGTGTTTATTTAATCAAAAGACACCTGCAGCCGACATATAATTGAATGGCTGCGGCTTGCATACCAGTGCGGACGGCAGTTGCTTAGTCCTGCCCGATGGTGTTACGAAGAGAATGTAGTGTAGATAAGCACGTGCTCAGACTTTGTCGCTGTACAAAGGTTACCTCAACGGGTAAGGAACTGAATATTTTTCACTCTGTTTTTACATCATTTCAAAATGTTCTTCTTTTTTTCTTTCTTACCTTTTGTTCTGCATCTTTTTCTCTCTAACCAACTACCTTCATGTACTCTTTCACTACATCCCTAAACCTCCCCTTTGATCTTCCTCTAGGCCTCCTGCATGCCAGTTCAAAACTCAGCATCCTTCTACCAACATATTCCCTACCTCTCCTCTGGACATGTCCCAACCATCTCAGTCTGACTTTTTCTCTAAAACATCTAACATGTGCTGTCGCTCTGAAGTGCTTATTCCTGATCCTGTCCATCATGGTCACACCCACAGAGAACCTCAGCAACACACACAGTTTCAACATATGCCACCATATTAATCTTATGATTCTTAATTATTAACGAGCTGGCTGGTCTAACTGGCCTAACAACAAAACAAAAGAAAGTCTATACCTATTATACAACCTCTCTGCCAGAAGTCAAAAAAGAAAGCAGAACAGAGTTCCTTTTCAGAGAGCGATTAGACTTTGCAAAATATTTGTTGGCCGCTAATCACTCTCTCCAGTGCTGGCATTACAATTACTTGTATGTACTCCTGCTTGAATTCAATGGGAAACTGTCCTTGGACTTTCAGGCTCATTCCGCAGCTGTAAGAATAAAATAATGCGGGGGCATCGAACAATGGCAGCCATGTTTATCAACCAAAGCATTGACTGCGTTGCTACAGTGCATTGAGTAGTGTGAGAAAACTCAAGTTAATCTGACTTCTGGGGTTTACTAACGGTACCGCCATGTGGTGTAATTGTAAACCCAGACAACCCGGTAGGGGGGCATGTTTTGACACATTTACACATTCTTGTGTTCGGGAGGTCAGGAGAAGATGAGTTTGGTGTTCTAATTACTGCAGCTGTACCGTACAGTCAGACCAATCATACTCGGAATGTGACAATCCCTTCCTCTTCAACCAGCTAATCAAATCCCATCAAACATCAGCAAAGAGCAGGAAACGGGCGCACCATATCGATCTCCTGTCTCCGAGTGAAGTTCAAAAAGACGCAAAATGTTGACTCCCCGCCTTCCCCGTGGGGACGTGAGAAAGAATCTCTTCTCAAAGAGAAGGAGGCCTGTCATGTTCTTCTGTGACGAGCCCAAAGACGAGAGGCGGCCCGGGGAATTCCTCCACGCCCACCACACCCCCTGCTAAACAAACAGTCCACCCCCACGGAGAAGAGGATGGAACGGTGAGTCGCTGAAGGAAGGGCAGACAGGTGTCAGCAGAGAACAGCATGAGTCACAAGGACCAGAAGATGATGATGATGACTTCATGGTTTGATCAGAATGATGAATAATCCACTCAAACCAAGACTCTGGCTCAAAGCGCTACTAACATTACCGTTTCCCACAAGCGATCCAGTTCAGCTCGGTTTCCCTCGGCTGGGATCGCTAAATCCCGATGCTCGTGCTTCCGGGTACCGAAAGCTAAAACGGCAACGTGAAAAGTATGACCTGGAAGCTGCAAATCTGCATTGAAATCGATAGTACCCAAGTTACCGGGCTTGAGCACACTTGGCGCCTGAAATGTTGTTTGTATGTGCCGGGCCCTGTCCCCTTCGAGGTTGGGCCCGGCGCGATTCCTCTCACATACGAGCGCCCGACACGGACTGATCAGATCCTTCCACCAGTTATTAACGATAACTACCAACCTCCACACAAGAGGTGCCTGGTTCCTCCCCGGGCTCGAACCAAGGCACCCAGAGTGCTCACCCTTGAGCTAAAAGGCCGGACTGTTGCTCGGCGTTAAGCACGACTCTTAAAGGAAAAGTGCACTTCTTTTCCACTATCCTGATGTGAAACTTGCACACACGTTTATTTCCCTTTTCATCCATGTACCAGTTCATGCATGACGGCAGCAGTAATGGAACACCGCTGGCCTTGTTTACGGGGTTTTTTTGTAGGGCTTTATTGTTGAAAATGGTACCTCCCAAGTGAAATGTTAGCTGAAGAAAAACTAACTCGTTTTCTGGCTTCAGAACGCTCGAAAAAGGGAGATACCCGTGGGTTCATGTTTCACATCAAGATTTCCTTAAAGGCGCCAGGAAGTGGGGTCTACCAACATACTCAATCACACCTAGAAATAAGTCAGGAAATATGCAGTAACGCAGACTTGGTCCAAAGCCCAAGTGAGTGCACAGCAGGTGGAGTGCAAAGTCCAGTTCCTTTGTACCTGGTCGTACAGTGTTAGGTTACTGCAACTGGTACCTCCATGACAAGGTGTTGGAATGTGGGACGGCACGGATCGGATAGTTTGGGGCTGATCTTTAGTGGAAACAGGGCAGTACTGCAAAGTCTCCAGCCAAGTGTCACATCTTCAATAAAGAAAAACAACATTTGACGGAAAAAAACCTCCAGCGATCCTCAAACCGAGACAGTCTGACAGGATATCATTGTTGGCTCAGTGGTCCCTGGCTGTGGGGGGAGTTCTGCACAGTTCTGTCCTGTAGGTGTAATGGAATCCACACATTTAATGATGGACACCGCTGCCAGTGGTGCCCGTTGTATCCTTTACCCATCTAGCCTATCAGGTGATCCCTAGGGATGCTTATTATTATAGCATATTAAATGTCTGGTCCACGGGTGGTGGGTCCAACCGAGATAAAAGATTCTCACAGAAAGAGACAAAAAGGGATGGTGTTGCAAGGTCGAACATTTTGGGTACCTTTGGGAGTTGTTTATTAAAGTGAGCCAAAAGGGAATAGGAATGCAGATAAAGCGAGATCAATTGTCTGTCAGAACGTCTTTGCTTCGCCACCCCGGCCCCACAGAGAAGGACTAGTTCTGTTGTCTTCCGATGAAATGACAAACCTTTGTTGAAGTTTTCCTTGAAACGGAATCCGTCTGACTAATCGTGACTAACATCTCACAGGATGTTTTATTACAGACCTCGTTGGCTCCGGTTCACTTTGGGGAGCATGCAACAACGCCGAATGAAGTCAGGCCTATTCTGGGAAAAAAAAAGGCATGACGAGTGTGTCAGCCTGTAACTTAACACCGACTGCAAATAGAAACACATAAATTAGACTGTCAGGGGTTATAATTATCACCTAAAGTTGTGAACAATATTTGGAAAAAGCCATGATGGGGTTTGGTGAGCATGGTATTACCAGTGTCTCTACTAGCAAGCAGTAGACGTCTCAACAGAATAGAAGGTAAACAGGAAATGGGCTACTGTATACACAAACAACGATTGTCCCAAAGCGAATGGAGTGAGGTCCCCAAAGTTAGAGTTTCAGTGTGCTCAGTTTCGGTCTTTTGGGGGAGTTTTTTTAGACTGTCACTCGGATTCTTGGCTTCTTTTATCAAGAAGAAATTAAGGTTCCGCTTTTGAAAAAGAAAGAACATTTGGCAAAACATGTCTTGTCTGTGCTATTATTTTTCTGACAATTAAACAACAAACCCCCAAATCTGCCCCCATTAGCAGAATTGACTTGACTTGTAACTTCAATGTTTTCTGCGTGATCAACAGCAAAGATGGTCTGTACTTTTAGGGGACCGACGAGCGCATGTGTAGAGTTTTCCTGAGACTGGTTGAAAAGCACGGCTGGTGTCCAGCCAGTGCCATCTTCCAGTGGCACGGGCTGGACTTAGCAACTTGGACGATGTCCGCACGAATACGGATTCATTTTTTTCTATGAGTTTTGGCCTCTCATCCACACACAAATGTAGGTTTTTGTCCATAAAAATGGAGCTTTTGCAAAACTCCGACTTCAGCATATGCATGTGGATGGAGAAGACGGCGCTCTTGGCTTGTTGCCGACTGGCGACGAAACAATCACGGGCTGCTGTTTCCACAGTAGATAAGAAGTACAATTAAAAATGGGCAATAGCAAACATTACATTGCTGCTTTTAAGCACACTAAAATTACTTTTTGCACGTACAAAAGTCGACATAAGGCACCTTTATGGGCTTCGGTGGATGCTACTGCTGCCAGCTCAGACCTTAGCTGCTGGGACAAGTTTGAGAAGAAATTGGGAAATGGGAATAACACGAGGTTAGCCAAAGCAATAGGTATATTAGATTTGGTATCACGGACTGCCTCCAGTAAATAATACGTTTATTTAAAAAAAAAACATACCGATCCCCAATAAGGCGTTTCTTTGAACGCCCATCCCAACGACTAACCCCCAAACAAGCCCTTTGCCCACTTCGCTGCCTGCATGCGCCCTGCAGGCCTATGCCAACCTTTCACAGCCCCTTTCCAACACCCCCGCCAACAAAAGAAGAATGCTCCGCTTGAGTGTCACTTGAACCTTCTGCCCCGCCAATGACCTCAACTGCATCCTTGGCAGACCGGCGCTCTTTCCGCGGCCCAACAAGAATGTGCTTCTGTCCTCCACTGTTTCAGCCTAATTTCCTCTCAATTCGCCCACCGAGGGCCGCTCATCACGAGGCTCCTCTCATTCTTTGCGAGTCTCTATTCACAAACTTGAGAGTGAAAGAGAAATGCCTCGCTGCCCGTAGAAAACGGGGATGAGTGGCTATTCAGTGAGGGAAGTGCTGGGAAAAGGGGGACGGATTGTTTGCGAAATGCGGGTCAGGAGATAGTTGGGAGATTATGGGAAGACGTACAAGAGGGACACTTCATACTTACACATCTTCTATATGAACAGGGACGGCAATGGATGAAGCCCAGTACAGTAGACCCACGGCCGAATTGGAAGGTTTGGAAGTCGTAACACTCCAAACTGAGCCAATCAGGGACCCTTGCAGTGTCGCTTCAGGTGAACATCACAGTGAGTGCGTTTATCCAGCTCACGTCCCATACGTGCATATTGAGCCGTCTCTTTCTATCCGTTCCGATGTCTTTAAAATGCACAGAAAAGGGTAGTGAAGAGTAGATTTCAAAAACCGCCGGATATTGGGTAGGTTCTTTCAAGGCAAAGGTGCTCATTCAATTAGTTGAGCTCAATGGAACCACAAATTTAATACCATAGAGTCATAGCGGACATCAGTGAAACATTATCCTCTTGTCACTCACATGTGACACCTGTGACAGGTTAAGCCCTTAATGGGGCACATTTGACTGGTTAATCCAGCGCTGGAACATCCGTCTTGTCTCCGTGGTGGAAAGGTCATGCCGAGCTTTCCTTCAACTTTAAGTATTCTTCTCATCTTCGCCTCCGACCCCCACATGCTCGGGGCCCTCATCATTGGCTTCTTAGCCGTCACCCGCATGAGGAGGTGTCAGGTCTACCTGTCTGAACAGCAACCCCCCCCGGGCCCCTCATCACCTGACCCACGGATAGCCCTCGGGGACATTAATTATAGACCGGTCGGACTTGTTGAGAGGAAGGAGACAGTCAGACAGAGGCGAGAGAGAGCGAGACGGAGCGGGATGAGATAAATATGGCGATGTTGTTACAGAACCTGTCACATCCCGATCACCCGATCTTGCCGCGGTGGGGGGGTCACGCCGAGGCTTCACTCGATCAGGTTTCACGTTCGTTGTTTGCAGGTGCATCTCATTCTGTGAGGACTTGGCGCATAGACCATTGCGTGGAGCAGTTAAAGGCCTATCAGAACCGGGTGCTTCTGTAGAACTGCCAAGATAGCCTATCCCAAATGACTTAGGGCAGAAGGCTGACTAGATCCCAACCTAAACCCCTAAGTGTGACCCCAGGAGTTGAACTGACTGGATATTTTTCACACGGATCAGTGCATTAAAAATATGTATTATATGTATTCCATAGATTGACAAGTTCCCATGATGCTTAGAGTGCCAAAACAGAAAGCAGTGCATTTGCACTAATTTTGAAGTCCTGTGCAGCGGCCGTGTTTTGGTCTGACAAAATTTAACTAAGTTTGATCAAGCATAGAGTAATTGCAGCTTCTGCTGCTGAACTCAGATTTTTTTTAAAAAGCATCTCACGTCTCACTGGAGCTAATGAGTTGTACGGTACACACCGAGTGCGGGTAGGATGGCAAGGTTTATAGTGTGTCTTTCTGTGTTAATATCCTATGTTACGGAAGCTTACAGACAAGTGAGGTCTATATACTTTTTTTTCCAAATTTTAAATTTGGTGGGTGTGACTTGTATTCAGGTGCACTCAATTGTCTGGACTTTATGGTACACTAATAATAAAAAAACGCACCGTATTAAATAATTGACTTGATACTTTGCTACAAGAAGCTCCACAAAGGTAGGTCAAATGGTTGTTGATATGGAGTTTTTGACCTTACATTCCACGTTTCCACTTCCTGTATCTTATTTTGTGACCGTTGCCACAGCCCTCTTTCTGTTTTGTGTTTCGTCCTCCACTTGTGGTTGGAGGAGGTACAACTGGGCGCACCCGCAGTTGACTGGACTTAAGCTCACGGACTGCAGCTGGGAGATACTGCTTCATTCCACGACACACCTTGAGTTGTTGGACTTCTCCCAGGACTGTTTGAATTTCTTTTGTTCATCAAAGTCCAGAAATGTTGTTTCTCCATACTGTTGCTCCATCACGGCATCATTCATGTTTGGGATTTACATATTGATTCAAGGGTCTCCCTGCTTTTGAAGTTTTTCTCGACTAGTTTTCCTCTACTCTACACTCTCAGCAGGGTGCTTGAAGGTGCATTGGAGTTTGCCATAACCAGTCCACGTGTGTTTTTTGAATATGGAGAATGTATTCGACAACATTCCTCAAAGAATCCACCCAATTCAGGCGGTCCGCTATCTGTATGACCGGTGTCACAGCTTTGTCCGCATTCAGCTCTCATTGGAGTGGTTGGATGCCAAGTGTGCAGGGGCTGGGATGACAATCAGCGCTTTCCAATTCCAAGTCCATGGTTCTCACCTGGAAAAGGGTGGAGTGCCATCTCCGAGTTGTGGATGAGATCCTGCGCCAAGTGACGGAGCTTAAGTACCTCGGGGTCTAACTCACGAGTGAGAGGAGGACGGAATGCGGGATTCACAGGCGGATTGATGAGGTGTCTGCAGTGATGTGGATTTTGCATCAGTCCATTGTGGCAAAGAGGGAGCTGACCCGAAAGGCAAAGCTTTCGATTTACCAGTCCGTCTACATTCCTACCTTCATCTATGGTCTGAAATGAGTTTTCTCCGTAAGGTGGCTGAGACAAGTTAAGAATCACAGTCCTCTGGAAGAAACTCAAAGTAGAACTGCTGTTCCTCTGTATTGAGAGGATCCAGATGAGGTGGCATGGGTATCTGGTCAAGGTTTCCTCCCGGAAGCCTTCCTGGGGAGGTGTTCAGGGCACGTCCGACCGTAGGAGGCCTCGGGGAAGACCCAGGACACGTTGGAGAGTCTATGTCTCTCAACTGGCTTGGGAACGCCTCGGGACTCTCAGGGAGGGCCAAGTGGTTCGGGGGAAAGAAGTCTAGGCTTCCCTGTCCCTGCGACCCGACTTTATATAAGCGGTAGAAGATGGATGGAGTTTTTCTTCTCTGTGGTGTTTTCAGGTACCCAAGCGTCACTCTTGGCTACATTCTCCGCAGTTAGTAACTTTGGTGTTTTCTATAGAATCGTTTTTCGCTCTTCCAGTGTCCGCTGTCTCTGCATCTGGGGTCCTGCCTACACAAAACCCTGCCGTTTGCATTTGAGTCCCTTGGGAACCAAAACGAAAGGGCTCGTTGCAATGCGCCGCCCATCCGCAAAGTTTGAAAGTAGGGGCGGGGTTGTTTCTGCATAGTCCAGCTACGAAACTCGCTAACAAAGTTGAAAGGAGTGCCGAGCGTCAAAGTGTGGAAAAGGACAAAAGCATACGTCTATGATAACTCGACATTTCTGTTCTGCAGCCTCTCTCCGAACCGCCACCGAGTGATCGCAGCAATCTGTCCAAACAAATGGCCGCTTTTGCACGTTCCCGTGCCAGATTAGACGACTCTCGGCCATTCGATTCCCCCGCCGTCTCGACAGCTCCTGTTCCTAATGGGCCGAGCGGGGCGTGCGGGGAGGGGGGGGGGTTGGCTTTCGCAAAGCAGTGCGAGGTCAACGCGTCTGAAGGTTACCCCTGTCCGCGGATCTAAATAAATAACATTCGGGTGCGCTACGCTCTGTCAGCCGAGGGTCTTAATGATGCCAAGTTAACACATACTAAATAACAGCGTCTCCCGCGCGCTGACAGCCTCAGAAATAATTGACCGGCGCGCTCCAAACAGAGACGCAGTAGGAAGAGAATTCAATCCTGCACCTGACAGAACCTATTGAGCATGTCACCACATTTTGCATTATACACGCAGCATTGTCATGTCGCAAGGGATGGGGCGGGGAGGGGCGATGCGGCCTCCCGCGAGCTATCTGCGACCACATCTCCGAGGCCGGCTAAACGACCCGGCGCTCCGTAATACGCTCTCGTTTACTAATTTCCTGACAGCCTCATAGGAAAAGTCTCGTATTTACTCTCTGTCAAAACACGACAAAGTGTTTCGCTTTTTCTGTGTGTGCCGATGCTCGCTCTGCTCGGCGTCTCGAATTCCACGGGTGCAAACATCCACTTGGAAATGAACGAACGTCGAGCTTATCGTGCCGTGTGTCGTTTCATCCACAAGTCAAAGGGAAGTTCTGATGGGGTAAACATAGTAAACATAGTAACCTAACATATAACATAACAAAACAGAACAGAAAATGTTATGAAATGTAATAACTTCCAATCAAATGTAATTAAACTGCATTCAAATGTAATACCTCATTCATAAAATAGCAATAAAACAGAATACAATTATTTTAACATAATTACGATTATTTAAATACATAAATCAATATATCAATATTAATATTGAAAATATATCTATATGAATTATTTGATTAAATTTAAGTGTGTATGTATTTAGTTTGTATTTTAACAGTTTTTTCCATTATTGAATAAGCTATCAATTGTTACTTAATTTGATGTATTATTATGTCATTTGATGTATTATGAACTAGCAACACATTTAAACCCAGGGATCAAACTACTTGTGCGTATCATTTAATTCCTAAGAGAAAAAGATGTGCTTTGTCCTACTACTGCGGTTTACTCAGTATCAAAATAAAATAAAATGAAAACTCAATGAAGCAATTCCAGCAGAAATGGCATTTGCACGCTGGACTGAAATGTAGACTGAAGGTTAAAATATCCTATAAACGTGTTCACCGGATGAGGACGGAACCAGCAGCCATCAGGTTGGGAGACAATCACCGTTCCACCGGCCACCGTGCATGAAATAAGCAGAATATCACATGTGATGGTAAATGTAACCTTCATTCCCAGCAGTAGATGCTGCCATTGAAATTTCCCATTCATTTTCAAAGGGAAAAACGGCACAAAAAATGATGTGGGAATTTCCGGAAAAGTACTGGCAGAGTTCCGAATGAGCGTTTTGGTTCGAAGCGGTGCAGAAATTTTGAATGCAAAAATGGAGAGAATGTTTGTATAACCATAACGCGAGAACCAAAGATCGAACCAGCAACCATCGGGTTGAAAGACTTCCAATCTAGCACCTGAGTCATGCCGAGAGTAAGGGGAATATTACTGTAATGTGAAAGTGTTTTTCACCAGTAGGGGGCACCATCAAATTTGTTCATTCATAATTCAATAAAGGCGGAATTTGCAATGTTGGAAAGTAAAAATGCAAACTGAAGGAGAATAAGAGTAGAGGAGGAAATGGATGAAACATGGTGAATTTGAGATATCCAAAAGCTCTTTACACACATGGGAGGGGGTTATCAATGTGGTAACTTGAAAATTCAAGCAGTGAGAATCACTAGGAAAAGTGTGTGTGTGTGTGTGTGTGTGTGTGTGTGTGTGTGTGTGCCTGCCTACCGCCCAAAGTCAGCTGGGGTAGGCTCCAGCATACCCGCGACCCTAATGAGGATAAGCGGTACGGAAAAAGGAGGGATGGACGGGTTCTGTTCTGTACATGAATGAGAAAAGAGGTACTTGAATGTTAGCTGGTGTTTTGGGTACTATCACATATCATTACAAAATAAGAGTTATTACTCATAACCAGTCCGATGTAACGTTAAATATCAACCTCATTGTATTATGCACTAACTGTACATACATTTCTTTAACTTTACCATTAATATTATCACAATTATATTATTATGTTATGTTATTATTACAACCTAAATCCTAATTTCAGGATCAACGACTAGATTGATCCTAAACAGACGCAGACACGATGATGGTAATAATGTGATACACGGAAAGATATGCATACTATTAATATGTTTTGGTCTTCTTTTTGTCTTATTTCTCATGCAATAAAATCATCCGATTAGGGAAGACAAGTGGAGATTCTACTGGAGGAGATCGTCCACCTTCTCGCAGCAGACCTCCCAATCTTGTCTCTTTTAATGCACAGCATAGGACACACACAATCAAAACAGCAGATTAGACAGACAAGTGGAGGCTCGGCCGCAGGAGACCATCCACCTTCTCGCAGCAGACCTCCCAATCTTGTCTCTTTTAATGCACAGCATAGGACACACACAATCAAATAAGCAGATTAGACAGACCAGTGGAGGCTCGGCCGCAGGAGACCATCCACCTTCTCGCAGCAGACCTCCCAATCTTGTCTCTTTTAATGCACAGCATAGGACACTTGGCCAAGAGTGGTCGTGCTGCTAGAGCGCAGCCCCTCTCGGGTAACAGGGCATCGCAGCTAGATGTGTTATGCGTTTTATTTAAAAATAATAATAATAATAAAAAAATAAGATAAAAAAATAAAAAGGGTTGCTACTTAATGACCACTGGGAAAAGTGGTGTTTGTCAAGGCAACTTGTTTGGCGCGCCCCAAACGGATGCAACCGTGACTATTGTTAGTTGAAAAGCAACAAAAGAGAACCTTATCACGCCGTGTGTCATTTCATCCACAAGTTCCCATGCAAAGCATCGTAGCGCCGGAGGGAGCCTTGTTGTTCCACAGCTCCCATTAAGCGGGCGGCCCCAGTACACGGACATGCGGCGCATACGGAATATAAGTCCCTGGCGTGTTGTTGTCCTACATGTGTAGATCATTCACGCGCGCCGACAAAAAGTGGGTGCTGCGACAAAAGCCTCACCTCGCCAACAAGGTCACGGGGGAAACGCGATGCCGCCGCTCACAAAGCCGAGCTTCACCTGCCAGCGAGCGGCGGGGGAAGATGACAACGGCGCCGCGTCGGCGTGACGACCGCCTGTACCACGCCGGGCCCTTCCTTTACCACCGGTGTTTCTTTGAAAGTCCACAAAAAAAAAACCCCAACCCTGCGCCGACCTTTTTCTCTTCCCGTGCAGCCGGACAATGACGGTAGGCGGAAACGCCAGCATTCATTACACAAGGTATAAATAGCGTCATCTATCCGCCCCCGTCAATCAGGATGATTGATTACGGCGTGTCAGGGAGGAGAGTGACACATTAGAAAAGTTTGCTTAACAATGCCCGTAGCCTGCGCGGGGCGGCTGCCACCCAGCCCAGTGATGAATGTGTTGTCAGCCTGTAATCCCACACCCACGCCTAATGAGGCAAGAATTTATCATCTCGGGCGGAGTGGCAGATGTCAGGGAGGAAAGGAACCCAAGTGGCTGGAAACAATATCACACACACACACACACACACACACGCACACACACTCTTCCTAGCCGGTGTTTTTTGACATGTGTGACAGGCTCTAAAAACCAAACAGACCGCCTGAAAAAGCACAAACGTTTGCACAAGGACGCCCGGGAAGCACATCTAATGCTCAACAGTGCACAACAACCGGCGGGGCGGATACCGATACTACCGATACTAAAACCGAGCGATACCGACACACGACGCTTCCGCGGTGGTGACCCCACGAAACTCGAGGTTTTCCGGCAAAGCGTACGGCTGCCGGCGCGAGTCGCTGAACTTGAAGGTGCCCGGCAACATCTGCACGGCACAAACAACATCGGCTTTACGGGAATTGCACGATAAGAATCCCCAGCGACGCTGCGGAGGGAGGCTGATCGCCGCCGCCAAGTTCAAAGCTGCCGATTAACGTCATCAGAGAGATGGCGACTGATGCAAAGTTTGCTTTGATTCGTTGGAAAGTGCCAACCGGGCAGAGGGGGTGGTTGTTGCAGATACCCAGCCAGCTGTCTCTCATTAGCTAGCAGCTTCTTCTTGTCACCACGGAGACCAACGGGGGAGGATTAGCCCTGATCTGGGCTGATAGGCCAACGCGCTGGGACGCTGTGGAATTTCATAGCTAAACGCCTCAGTTGATTAGAGGGAAATTGAAGACACCGTCAAAGTGAAGGCAAAGAACATTCTAGAGTCCAGAAAGTCCACTTTTTGGGGTGATTTGACTGAATACCCCAGGAAATTACACATAAATTGTATCTATGGATGCTCAACCTGTTTTGTTTTTCCGTATGATGCCATTAGAAAAAAAACTAGGGCAGACAAGTGGAGGTTCTACTGGAGGAGATCGTCCACCTTCTCGCAGCAGACCTCCGAATCTTGTCTCTTTTAATGCACAGCATAGGACACTCATATAAGAAAATAATCCGATTAGGGCAGACAAGTGGAGGTTCTACTGCAGGAGATCATCCACCTTCTTGCAGCAGACCTCCTAATCTTGTCTCTTTTAATGCACAGCATAGGACACTCATATAAGAAAATAAACAGATTAGGGCAGACAAGTGGAGATCCTACTGGAGGAGATCGTCCAGCTTCTCGCAGCAGACCTCCAAAATCTTGTCTCTTTTAATGCACAGCATAGGACACTTGGCCAAGAGTAGTCGTGCTACTAGAGTGAAGCCCCTCTGTGGCAACAGGTCCGCAAAGCTCTGGACCTCTCTTAAAGTGTGACACATTATATTCAAATGAATGATTATTGCTAGCAGTACTATCGTTGTTTGCAAAAAACACATCTGCAAATGGAAAACATTTTCCTTTAAAGTTGGCCTGGGCGACAAAAAGCAAAGGCCCAGAACATCAAGGTCATAGAGACAAAAGACAACGCCAGTGTAAATGAAACCCATATGGCTCTTCAAGTATTTCAACATTGCTGAATTTGCTGAAATATGGCGCCTGGTGTAGTTAATACTTTACACCAGGAGATGGCGGACTCATAACTGCAATCTGAGCATGGGTGCGTCTATAACATGGTGAGGGGTGTAGCACATAAACAGAAATACGTAGACGCCGCATCGGGCGATGAGTCGTACGTCAACGTCACCGCCATGTTGGATGTGGCGAGAGTCGGAGGGGAGAAGATGCCTCGTGCGTGTTCTGCATGGAAGTGTACGACTCGTTTTACTGGACACACTAAATCCCAGTTAACAACCTGTCACAGGTAAGACCCGTGGTAGTGTTTGGCCCCTCACTGCATGATTTGGCCACTATAACGACGTTTTGGCAAACACCGTATTCATCCATTCACTATATGTCTATGGCGCAGCAGGAATGTAAAAGAACCACTGGAATGGCGGCAGGCAGACAGGGTAGTATCTGCGGGGGACTCCTCGGCAGAAAACGCACAGCGTACACAGTTGCACAAAATACAACCACGTCCAGAAGCTAATTGCTGATGCATTAGCTTCACAACAGACGGGTGTTTATTCCACGACATGAGACAAAGTTTTCCTTTCCTGCAATGGAATGATGTGGATTTGAAGGAATTATCCGAAAACATAACAATTAAAAAACATAATAAAGCATGCAGACGTGCAAGCAAGAGAGGCTTATTCCATTTTCTAAAGCTTAAGAATACTAACAATTTGTATTATTCATGTTTTTATTTCATGTGTGTATTTCTAGTCAACTTTTATTTGACATTATCAGAATTTCTACAAAATAAAGACCTAATTAACTTTAGGCTGGCCACAACAAAAGGCTAAAAGTGCAGCTGTGTTTGTAAAGCGTCTTGACCTTTCCTGGCTACATACGTCAAAGTTTGGTTATCAAAAACGGGGTCCTTGTGTGGGTTCCATGATGATTGACCAACCTCGGCCTGTTTCCATGGAGACGTGACAACAACAGACACTTGACCACCGAGGCGTTTCCTGCCCTGAAGTGGACGTCAGCAGAAGGGGAGCTACTTCAGCGTCTCCTCCAAGTCCTTCGGAAAGGGCCTGTTTGTTTTGCTGCTCCGCGCCGCGCCAGAAAGGAAGAGTTCATCTATCATTTTGGCTGGCGAGACCTGCGCACGACACCCGGGTGGCGCAACCCCCGCCCCCGAGTCTCCAGCCTTTGAAGTGGAGCCATAAATCAATTCACTTCACGTTAATTGTGCTTTAAAAAGTTTTACGGGCTGTTTATGATATGCCCGCGGCGGATGATTTATGTGGAGTGTGAGTCACTCCCTCTAATTGCTGTTGTTTTCCTTGCGCACGACCCCGCCGTGACCTCTCGTCTTAAGCTGCCAAAGCCCCCCCCCCCTCCAAACACGGGCTTTATGGGAGACGTTACCAAACAACGGCATGCAAACACACACGCATTCAAAATAGCCGGAGTGAGCGAGCGTTGCCGGGAACGGCTGGACGCGAGTTCAACTGTCCTACAAAGCAAACACGTCCCGGCAATTGGACACAGCTGTGCAGGATGGGATGCAAATAACAGATAAGGCGGCACGACGGAGGACTTAAGGGGAGCACAAAGCAGACCAGACTCTTCTTAGGGGTGCCTCTTCATGTGGTCAAGTTTTCCCCAAAAAGGACTGAGAAAATCATACATCTTGATTGGTAATGGCTTTGGTATACTTATCATTCATACGCTGTTTGTACCTTTCTATGACCTATTTTTTATTCATATAAAAAAGCATCCAAATACCAAAAAGCTAAGAAATGACCTAAAAATCCTGATAGTAAAAACGTGCAAACTTAGTCAATATAGTTGTTTTTTTTCTCATTAAAATCAAATCAATGTAATTTTTTTTCATTTTGTTATTATTTGTATTATATGTTGAATGTATTAAATGGCAATTAATAATGCAAAAATAATATAGTCAATGCGTGGAGTCTTTCTTGTCGTTTTCATTTCTGTATAACTTGTATTTTTTAGAGTGAAAGTTACGCTTGGGAAACTCTCGCCCGTATTGTCGGCTTCCACACAAAACAGCAGAAAAATACAGAAAGGAGACTTTTGCTGAATATTAAAAGTGAACTTGGCAGAAAAATACACGTTTAAACAAAATCATTAAATGTAAATATAGGAAAACAAATAATTTATATATATATATAAATTTTAATTTTGTGAGGGTTTTTTGCCTAAATTAAGCACTTTCAGGAATGATGTTGGAAGGAAGTAAAATGCAAATATTATAAAGTAGGTGTTGTGGTTTTATGTAGCATTCCAAACTAGACCACTGGGTGTAATGTAATGCTACATTGATGAGACAATAGCCCCCGCAGTAGCTGCCAACACTAATATGTCATATTTACTCTCATTATGTCTACTACATCAGGAGATGAAGATGCCGAGTATCTCTTTGGGTGTGACCAGGATGGACAGGATCAGGAACGAGCACTTAAAAGGTCAGCACATGTTAAAGGTTTTGGAAATGCAGTCAGAGAGGCCAGACCTAGATGGTTCGGACATGTCCGGAGTAGACATAGTGAACTGCCATGCACATGAAGGTAGTCGGCGCAAGGGAAGAGCATGCAGAAGACAGGGTTAGATGGAGGCAATTGATTCCCCTGAAGGGATAAGCCCAAAGGAAAAGAAGATGTCCACTACATTGGGAAACAGGAGTGTAGAGGTGACTATAGGGGTGTTATTTCATGTCTAGAGGGCTCTAATAGTGCTAAATAGCCTATTTAGAGGGTAGTAAACGAGTTTTTTTTTTTTATGCCATAACTTCAGAAATATCCCATTTATAAATAAGGAATCCGACTTGGTGGGAATTTGCTTATTATGGTCGTTTCTGGAAGCAACTAATCGGGATAAATACGAGATTAGTGCAGAAGTTTATTGTAACTCGGCGGGAGGAGGCCAGTTTCTAATTTTGCTTAGCTAGGTGTTGCGCAACCGTGGCACACAGCTGAGCCGGAGAGCAAATAAAGTCGCCTCTCCAAGCAGCGCCTTGGCTTATATTCCCTCTCCGAGGACAGTAAAATGATTCAGCAAACACTCCGAAGTACTCCGAATACAAGCCGTTTCTTAGCTTCGGAGCGCAGCGGAAGGTTGCAACTCTAATCTACACTCCAATCTAAAAGCCCACAATCACGTATTCCAAAATGCACAATTACCAGTCTTCAGCCGAGCGGTCAATCGTAGGTTTAGAATGACTTCCTTTCGGTTCAGACGAGCTGCTGTCTGCTGTAAAACAAGAGAGGGGGGCGGGACTTTCCTGGCGCTGTCAATGTCGATTCCCGCGAAGAAGCCGCGTGGCGATCCATGTGGGCCCCGAGCGCCGGCCCCGACCACGCTCACGCCTGCTTTGAATTATACAGAAGAGAAGGCGTCAAGGGGGGGGAACGTGTGTCCGAAGACGCTTCATGTGGAAGACATGTGACTTCTGTCGCGTTCGCTTCGGTTAAAGCGAACTCCGGTGCGTTTGGCGAGTGTGGACGCCATCATCCGAACCCGCAGCGGGTCCAGAGGGGTTTCACCCAGCTTGCAGGAAGTGCTTGCACAAATATGTACACTAAAATGCATGACACGTCTCTATGAATCAGTGACCACGGTGATCTTTAAAAGTCTGCTTTGGAAGATTTTGGTGAAATTTAAGATGGCAAAAATAGCAGAATATAAAAGTAAAGAACTGTTGGGGCCGGCAAAAGTTGCCCCGCGCGATTCTTTTGTTCTAACGGCTGCGAAACCAGTCAAGGAGTCTCAAGGACAGTTTCCAATTGAATTAAAACAAAAGTAGATACAAGCAATTGCAATGCCAGCACTGGAGAGAGAGATTAGGTTTAGTAAAGTCCAGTCAATCTCCCACTGGGAATTCTGTTCCGCTCTCATTCATGGCTTCTGCAGAGGCGGTACAATCTGGTGTAAACTTCCCTTTTTTCCCCCTTTTTGTCCCGTTTATGGCTGTTAATTGGTTCCAGACCCGACTGTGGTAAGTGGATTTCCAAGAAGTGGGATTTAATATTAGTAAATAAAATATTGTTGTTGTTAGAGTGCAGAAAACGTGTTCTAGATTTTCTGAATGTGTGTTTTAACATTAGAATATTGTAGATGTGAACAAGCCAATAGTTACTTTTACACCCCTGTTATTTAATCACACAGGGTTGCCGCTAGCATAGCAAGAGAGCAGGTTGCCTCTCCAAATTACGTATTCTAAACTGTAAAAGGTGTTTTAAACAGCGTGGGGAAGAAGGACAAAAAAGCCCAAAACCACTTCCACACAGCATGAGAGGAGAACCTCTTTTTCTGTCAATCTCACCCCTGGCATGTCGGCTGGGGTCGGCTACCCCGCCTTCCGCCCAAAGCCAGCTGGGATAGGCTCCAGCATACCCGCCACTCTAATGAGGACAAGCGGTATAGAAAATGAAAATATGAATGAATGTTTACTATTTGGGGTACAATGAATGTGAAGGTGAGTTTAGGGATGCTATTGAATGTCTAGAGGGCTCTAATGATGTTAAAATCCGTATTTAGAATGTTTTTTAAATGTTAGCAGAACCAGAGAATGATGCAGCGAGAAGCCTCACTGTGAAGAGGCAAGGAGTCGGTGTTCCGGTGCTATTTTAGAAAGCTGTGCTCTTTTGTTAGCACGGCTTACCAAAGCAGACCGTCCGTGTTTCAATGGACGAGGCCGGCGCTTTTGCAGCGGAGCAACCCCGGGCGAAGGGAGGCTCGCGGGAACCGAGCCAAACAGGCAACCACACGTACGGTATTTTCCAAAAGCAGAGTCCACGAGGGCCCTCTGTGGTTTATCACCATGACCTCCAAGTTCTCATTGGGAATTATCACATTATGGCATTCCAGCACGCCCAATTTCCCAAAATACAGCTCAAGGCTTTTCCACCCTGAGTCAGCTTCACGTTGTGGCTTTTGGAGAACACTTCAATCACGTCCTTACTGGGGTTTTTGTTTATTATAGACATGCTACAGTTTTTTGTCCTCCCTGTTTCGTCCTTGTTTTGCTTAAATACGAAGTAAAAAAAAACACAATTGAAAGCACATTTTCACCTCCCAAGAGGGTTTTTTGGTTTTAAACGTCTTCATTTTAGGCAAGCTTGAGTTGGGGTTTGTCCGTCCTGAAAAGGGAGCTCCCTGTCTGTAATAACTGAGGGAAATACAGTATGTAAAAATGAAATACAAGCAAACACAATGGGAATTAACAAAATAAATGCACAAATGAAATGTTCTTTGGGGGTTATGAATGTACGTGTGTATGTAAATTCAATTTATATTTTACAGTTGCCCCTCACAATATAGCCGTTAGTCAGAAACGTCTATTATTAGTCAAAACATTGGAATTCACGGGGTATGTAATGTTCTGGTCACTGGGTGGCAGTAATGACCCAAAACTCTGAAGAATTTTACCTTACGTTACTTTAACCTTTATCTCCAAAACCTCTAACATGTGCTGTCCCTCTGATGTGCTCATTCCTGATCCTGTCCATCCTGGTCACACCCAAAGAGAACCTCAGCATCTTCATCTCTGCTACCTCCAGCTCTGCCTCCTGTCTTTTCCTCAGCGGCACTTTCTCTGATCTCGCCACAGTTTTGTACACCTTTCCTTTCCTTTTAGCTGAAACTCTTCTATCACACATCACACCCGACACTTTTCTCCACCCATTCCAGCTACTTCACCTCTTTTCCACACTCTCCATTGCTCTTCTTTATCTCTTCTCCCTGCAACCTCACTCTTCCACTCGGGTCCCTCTCATTCACACACATGTACTCCGTCTTCATTCCTCTCCTTTCCAGGGCAAACCTCCACCCCTCAAGCTTCTCCTCCACCTGTTCACTGCTCTCACTACATATCACAATGTCATCTTCAAACATCATAGTTCATGGAGATTCCTGTCTAACCTCGTCCGTCAGCCTGTCCATCACCAGAGCAAACAAGAAGGGGCTCAGAGCTGATCCCTGATGGAGTCCCACCTTCACTCGGAACTCCTCTGTCACACCTGCAGCACACCTCACTACTGTCTTACAGTCCTCGTACATGTCCTGCACCGCTCTCACATACTTCTCTGCCACTCCAGACTTCCTCATACAATACCACAGTTCCTCTCTGGGCACCCTGTCATAAGCTTTCTCCAGATCTACAAAAACACAATGCAGCTCCCTCTGACCTTCCCTGTACTTCTCCATCAACATCCTCAAAGCAAATACTGCATCTGTTGTACTCTTTTTTGGCATAAAACCGTACTGCTGCTCACAAATGCTCACGTTTGCCCTTAGTCTACCTTCAACTACTCTTTCCCATAAAGTCCAGACTTCCTGGTCTCCGGCAACCTCATCCAGCTCCACCGGGAGGACACCAAGGCGTTCCCAGGCCAGCTGTGAGACATAGTCCCTCCAGCGTGTCTTAGGTCTTCCTTGGGGCCTTCTCCCGACTGGGCATGCCTGAAACACCTCACCGGGGAGGCGCCCGGGAGGAAAAAACTCAATGGAAATAAACGCCCGAGAGCCAAACATGGTCATCAGAAGAGCCGCATCCGAGCTTCCCTACCCCTGGACTAGAACAACTAGTATAACTGACCTATGAGTAAATAACGGTGGGAAAAAAGCTTCCCCTCCTTGAATGAAACAAACGACCACCGATTGAGACGTGACGGAGATGTGGACATCCCCCCCAAAGAACAACAATCTCAGAAGAAATTTGCTTTACCTTCTCCGCCAACGATGCTGGCTGACCTCCGGTATATGCTCGAGCGAGGGCGGGACTTTTCTAGTTATTGTGCAGCAGCTAACTTGTTGTTTTGCACGTCAATTTCAGTGCATAAAAAAAGTTTAGCCCGAAATCTGTTTCAAAACGGGAAGACGTCGGCTTTCGAGCCCCCGAAGGAACCGCCGTCGGAGCAGCCGCGGCTTCAAAAGCGCGGCGACGCGCTTGTAGCTACACGAGGCAATTAGACTCCCTTGGGAGGACGATGAGCGGTTGCTTGTTTGCGAGTAAACAAGCGAGCGCAAAGGCCGTCCTTCCCGCACTTCCCGGACAAAACGTGTAAATCACACGAGCGCTGGTGGCGCATGTCCCCCTACCGAGCCGGACAGCTAATTACTGAGGCAAACGGAACACGCGGTGTGCCACGAGAGCTGGAAGAGGCGCAAAAGCAAAAGCCTGAGTGTCTAATTACGCCATCATCGGCGGCTCAGACGCTGCTAATTGGTCGCCCGCACCATCGGCGAGCTCGCAAATCACCCCTGGATGTGGACAATAAGAGCTGGGAGGCGCTCACGCCTCACCGAGTCTGCAAAAAGTTGACACATCACATCTCATCTTCCTCAAGACAAATGGTACGGAAAGGCCCGCGGCGTCGGCGCACTTTGTGCCGAGCGGCCTAATGAGGAATTGTGGGAACGGCGCCGTAGACGCCGAAGACGCCGAAGACGGAAATATATGTTTGCACAAGCGGGAGTGCGGCGCCAAGTCGACGCGTCTTCATCAAAGCCGTAACCTTTTACTTTGCATAAGGAATAAATAATCATACGCCGCTCGCTGGAAGACGCCGAGACACCAAGACGCGCACGTCATGTCGGCGACGATCGCTAATTACCTCGCCTTCCGTCTCCGACGCGCTGACACGCCACGTAAATAAAATCTCCTGAAGCCGCGGAGCTCCCTGCTCTTCCTTTGACGTCTGGCCTTTCCACGGCGCCTCGGCGAACGCGCCACACGGAGGTTCAACTCTTCACGCGTTTTTTGTCTAAACGAAGCTTTTTCAAGCATACATGGAAAAAATCGAAATGTCAGGTGTTCAGAAGACCCATTCAAAGACGCTGTGATGATCTGTTGTGCTCTGCGCTGGCAGTAATGCTACTGTAATGTTGGGTGAGACACACAAGCACCAGACCTGATGGCTGAAACAACAGGGTTTTGTTCCAGGTACACTGATTTGGCTGTAACCCACTCCAAACCGAAACTCCACTCTGAACCCCCGATGTCATTTCCTGTCTGCCTACCTCTTATTCATGTCTTAAATGTCTTATTTTATCCTATTCTGTCTACTGTATAGGGTACAACGAGTGTAACGGTGAGTATAGGGGTGCTATTTCATGTTTAGAGAGCTCTATTAGTGTTAAAAACACGTATTTAGAAAGTTGTAGGCAGGTTTTCTGTATCGTAACTACATGTTTACATGTTTGTTAAATGTTAGCAGCCGTAGTAGTAAAGGCAAGGAGTCAATGTTATGGTGCTTTTTTAGTGTGCTGTGCATCACGTAAGACATTCGATCAAAGTATGCATGGTGGTGTGACGGCAACGTTACTTCCTGCCTGTGACTTTTTATCCGGTCACCCGCGCAAAATGCTGCATTTAAACATAGCTGCCACACAGCCATCATGTGATCAGGTATGGACTAGTCGTCGTGGCAACAGCACAGGCTGTGGGCGGGTCCTTCATTTGTCTTTGCTTTGTTGCCAGCTTGAGTCAGCTGGTAAACGGAATGAGAAAAAGCAAATGGAAAAGACAAAGACAAAACAGGAAAAGCAACGACAATATTGGAAAAAACAAAGACAATACAGAACACGCAATGCCAAAAGGGAAAAAATAAAGACAATATGGAAAAAGCTAAAAGGAAAAAACATAAACAATACGGAAAAAGAAATGACAACATGAAAAAAACAAAGACAAAACAGAAAAAGCCAAAAAGGAAAAAACAAAGACAAAGCAGAAAAACCAAAAAGGAAAAAACAAAGACAAAGCAGAAAAAGCCAAAAAGGAAAAAAACAAAGACAAAGCAGAAAAAGCCCAAAAGGAAAAAACAAAGACAAAGCAGAAAAAGCCAAAAAGGAAAAAACAAAGACAAAGCAGAAAAAGCCCAAAAGGAAAAAACAAAGACAAAGCAGAAAAAGCCAAAAGGAAAGAAACAAAAACAATACGGAAATAGGAATGACAAAAGGGAAAAAGCAAAGACAAGATGGAAACAGAATAGGACTACATTGATATATTTTTGTGTTATGGATTCTCTTTAGATTTCCATCTATATCATCTTCACGCCGGAGAGAAAACGAAAACCTGTCTTACATTTGGTATTGCCAAACAATTGTTTCCATATCATAATAATAACAACAACATTAATAATGATAATTATTTTAATGAAATGTCACGATAATAACAATATATTTGTATAATTTATGAAATCATTTGTACTATTTTTTAACTTAATATTGTACTTAATAATGTACTTCTATTGTACAGCGGTTAACTTTGGGGAAAAAACAGCGCCTGCAGAGTAAACAAAAAGGGTAGAAAAATGTTCCACGACCTTACAATTAGTTGCGATCAAATCAAGGCATGGGAGATGAACGCTGAGTTACGGGAGGACGTCTAATTAGCGTGTGTGGCCCAAAACAAGAGCAGGAGGGATAATGAAGCCACGGTGCACGTGAGCTGTCACTCCAATCGCCAGCCACGTCACGCTGGCCGACACAAGCCCGACCGGACAGCCGCCCGTCGTCTTTGATCTGGACTCATGCATACGGAATCAGGTCAGCCCGTGGTCACACATTTACAATCACACACACACACACACACACACACACACACGGGACACATATAGGGAGCCTTCTAATTGGAGGCGGGGAGCGGAGTAGTGAGGAAAGGAAGATGCAAAAGGAAAGGGTGCTGACTTACAGAACCTGACTTGGGCTTGACCACCTTCATGAATTCTCCTCTCACTCGAGCCTCCGTCACTTCTTTTCTGGTGACTTTCCTCGTGTCCAAGAACTTCAGGGTGGGCAGCTTGTGCAGAACAAAATACCTTGAAAAAAAGCAAAAACAATGTTCCCCAGTCAAAAAAATATTATATTGTATTTAAAACATTTTTAGGCATTTACTAAGAATTTTTATATATTATACTATCTTATATTTTACAATGTTTTTTATTGTTTTGTTTTTAATTTTTTCCCATCCCGTTCGAGCAAACATCTCTAAAAACTGTTTTATTACACCAAACTGAAATCAATTTTTACCAATATTTTTTTTTAAAGCAGTCAAGCTGCTTTTGATATTGTGTTTTTGTGTTTTACATAATTATTTTTTCATAAAAGTGGTTTAGGGACATAGTAAGATTTTTACATAATATTGTATATTTTTGGTTAAAAAAAATTCTGTTTATGTTTTAAAGCAAAAATATTTTACAATTCTACTCTAAATATTCAAAATTGAGATATTGTATTTATTTTTTAATGTAATTCAGGTTCTGTTTTAAAGCCAAAATATTTTACAATTATATTCTACATTCTCTAAATTGAGTACATTTTTGGTTTCTGTTCAATTCAGTTATTGTTTGAATGCAATATTTTACTTTTTTTCCCCATCATTTTTCATATATTTATAAGGATTATGGCTTATAGTACATCACTCATCATTTTGGTTGGAAAAAAGATGTATGATAATTATTAAATAATTCATATTATTAATTCATACTTTTTTCCCCAGACACGTATAATATTCACTACACAAAAGTATTTTAACTTAAATTTATATCATAATTTTTGCTTTCTATTATTATAATTTTACATTTGATATTTGGGCATAACTATTTCGGAAACACAACCAAGAAAAAACGGAAAATATTCCAATCACACGAACCCGCGAGGGAATATACCAAAGCTGGAAATAATTAGGGCTAAACACTTGTGTAGAGTGTGCATGGTGTGTTGAATAAAGGCATGAGATCAAACAACTGTGAAGGCTTCCTATCCATCTCCAGTCCCGTCAGTCTGGGCTTTGGTACATTCCCATGATTGGTACATGATTGTAATTTGTTTCGAAGTAATACTGACAAATTAATAATCTTTTTTTTTTCAACTATTCATAGTCTTCAGAGAGCACATTGTGTAAAAACACTCCAACCCAAACCAGGCTCTATTTAAATGCAAGCAACAACAAAAGAAAGGATGTTTACGCCGACATAATGAAGATGCCAAATTAATGTTGGAGTTAATGATGTTTTCTTGGAGGTAGTAACCTTCAAAGGTGATGAGAATAAGCTGGACGTAAATAGCATGAAAGGCGATGCTGCCCGTCTGCCAGAGCTGTCATTTCGGCAGCATCTCAGCATCCCAGCATCCCTCTCCTGGCTTTCAGACGCTTTCATCGGGGGGTGGAACGGCGATGACAAGCCATCCTTTCATGGGCCAGGCAGGGAAGGAGGAAGCCGGGTGTCAGGACCCAAAAAGGTGGGAAGGATGGCATGCGCGGGGAACGGTTGGCGAGGTGGCGAGGAAGAGAGATGGCAAAGTCGGTGTCGGCTTTTCAAGCCCCGATCCAAGTTTCTGCGAGAAGTTTCTATGATGACACGGGGCAATGCCCCCTGGGGTGCTACCGTCCCATCCTTACGTAGAATAGAATTAAGAATCAAATATGATTTAATAACGACTTATTGCCTGAAAAAGAAAAAAGGTGTAATCATTGTTGTTGTTATTTATTATTATCGGTATGATTCTTTGTTGTCGTTGTTATTATTATTATATTTTGGTTTTGAATTTGAGTGCCTTTGTTAATTTTTTTCAACTTTTCAAATGACCCAAAATGTTTGTTTATACATTATTTAATTTGAAATATAACAGTAAATATATTGCAATTCAAAAAAATTATCACAAATGTATTTAATACATGTTTTTAATTGTTCATGTTCATATGTTGTATAATAATATATTAGGTCAAATAAAAACTATACTACTGAAATATACTATATAAAAACATAGTATCTGATGTTGAGTTCTTTACTTTTACATGTGGTATTTCATACAAAGTAATTATGTAAAATATATAAATAATAATGGTTAACTTATGCTTACTCGTGTTTTATTAATATATTAATATATTAATAATAATATTTTAGACACCCAAAGGTGTTAATAATATATTTTTAACAATTCAAGATACCCCCAATATGTTGAATATTTATGTATTGATTATATATATATTTTAAACACAATTGTCAATATATTGTAATAAAAAATTAAAATAAAAAAAAACTTTAGTGTTATTTAATTCTTTATATTCATGTTTTGTATGAAAATTTAATAAATATATAGATATTTAATCATTTCTTTTTAAATATAGTAATATATAATTCCATGAAATATTTTTTTCATATGTGTCTTTCTAATGCTTTCATATTAAGATGGAAAATGTAGACGTCCGGGAGAGATGAATTCAGTGGTTGTTTGTTTTTTAATTGTTTTGAAAGCCAAAAAAGACCCAAAAACTGAAATTATTCCATCTTGGAGGTTTGAAACCCCATTTCAAGATTATTGATACCCAATATAACAGCAATAGGCGAAACGCAGCATACTGTTTGTTCTTGCAGTACCACAAGCGGCCACCGGAGCAGGTTTGCTGGTGGTGGGACCGCAGCAGCGCGGTGCGGCTCAGCTCTGCGTTTCTATGTCATCGCACTAATTAGAGAAGCGACGCAACGTTTCACTCGAGAGCCCGACCGAGAGCTCCCGAGGCCCGGGGCCGGCCATCTCTCGCCCGAGGCCAGAACTGTCACGACCCGCGTGCGTCCTAACCTCGTCAGACGTGGAATCTGCGTCACGCTCAAATTGATGTTTGACTATGTGACACATTATGAATATTACATTACGTGGCCGTAGACGCTGTCACTCACCAGCTAAGATGAGCATGCAGAGGGGAGGGCGGGGAGGGCGCTGAAAGTGAGAGTCGGCGATGGAGGAGATGAGATATTATTCAAGAAAGGCTTGCGTGGTAAATGATTAATAGGCAGCACGGAGTCAGAAACAAGCACTTAGGGCTAAAACAGACAAAAGAGAGTATGCGTTTCGCCTTTTATCACATTTCATGTAAGGACCCTGACAAATGGCGGTCATATTGCACGGCTGGCGGCCTGGGCTTGATGTTTAATGCATCCGCTACCCGCTCGGGCAGGCTAGTAAACACTCATTTGGGGTAGGTGGGGAGTAGTCACACACGAAATCCATTTTGGAGTCTTTGGAGCGGCGGGGGCCGCGTGACAAAGCTTTTAGGGCAATGTGGTCCGACCCGCTGTTTGCTTGTCGGCGAAGAGGACATCACCAAATACACGGCGTACAAAAGAGCTGACGCGCTACAACGCGGCGGCACTCGCGAGGCTCTTTGGCGCACACGTGGCGCCGAAAACGTTTTTGCAACGCAGCGACTCCCCCCTGTCCGTCATTAGGAAACAGAAATACCCTAGAAATAATCCACATAGTGTACAAAATGCTCTACTGAATGGATCATAAAATCAATTACAACCACACATGCAACAACAAAATAATCCACAAAGTCCAAGCCCACTGTACCGTTGCTCAGAAAGTCTCATTCGCCTGACGTGATCATTCGTGCCGCCGCTTATTTGTGATAACTGCCGCCTTGCATAACGACAGGAAGGTGGAAATAATCCACAGAGTCAAAGCCCACAGTATGACTGCTCATGAACAGTTTTTATGAAACAATGGATGGCACCGCCAGGCCTGGAATCTGCTAATAAAAAATAACCAGGTCTTGTGCGACTGACGCGATCACCCCTCTCACCGATTGTTCATGATAACTGCAGCCTTGTGTAAATGAAGTGAATGCAAAAACTCAAAATAATCCACAAAATCAAAACCCACGTTATGATCGCTCACGAACAAGCACGTGTGCGCACAACACACCTCATACAAACCCCCGCCAGTTATTTATGCTAACTGCCGCCTTTCATAAATGATCTAAACATAAATGAGATAAAGGTGGAAATAATCCACAAATCAAAGCCCACAGCATGACTTCTCACAAAAAGGTCCCATGCAATTGACGTAACCACTCCTCTCACCCGTTGTTCATGACAACTGCAGCCTTGCGTATTTTAAATACATTCAAATATTCAAAAATAATCCACAAAGTCAAAGCCCACTGTTAGATTGCTTATATACAAGTATGAGTGCGCACAACACATCTCCAACCACTGACGCAATCACTCCTCCTGCCAGTTATTCCTGATAACTACCACCCTTTCTGATTGAAATAACACAAAAACTCAAAATAATCCACAAAGTCAAAACCCATGGTACAATAGCTCACAATGTGGGTGCACAACACATCTCATACAAATGAGGCAATTGCTCCTCCCGCCAGTTATTTATGGTAACTACCGCCCTGCCTAATTAAAATGAATACAAAAACTCAAAATAATCCACAAAATCAAAACCATGGTACAATAGCTCACTATGTACGTGCATAGCATACCTCACACCACTGATGAAATCACTCCTCCTGCCAGTTATTTATGGTAACTACCACCCTTTCTAATAGAATATTACAAAAACTCAACATAATCCACAAAGTCAAAGCCCACTGTTAGATTGCTTATATACAAGTATGAGTGCGCACAACACATCTCACACCACTGACGCAATCACTCCTCCTGCCAGTTATTCCTGATAACTACCACCCTTTCTGATTGAAATAATACAAAAACTAAAAATAATCCACAAAGTCAAAACCCATGGTACAATAGCTCACTATGTGTGTGCACAACACATGTCACGCAAATGAGGCAATTGCTCCTCCCGCCAGTTATTCATGGTAACTACCGCCCTGCCTAATTAAAATGAATACAAAAACTCAAAATAATCCACAAAATCAAAACCATGGTACAATAGCTCACTATGTACGTGCATAGCATACCTCACACCACTGATGCAATCACTCCTCCCGCCAGTTATTTACGGTAACTACCACCCTTTCTAGAGAAATATTACAAAAACTCAACATAATCCACAAAGTCAGAGCCCATGGAAAGATTGCTCACTATGTGTGCGCACAACCCATCTCATACAACTGAGGCGATCACTCCTCCCACCGGTTATCCCTCATAACTACCGCCGGGCCTAATTGAAATAAATGCAAATACTCAAAGTAATCCACAAAGTCAAAGCCCACCGTTAGATTGCTTATACTCAAGTACGTGTGCGCGCAACACAACTCATACAAATGATGCAATCGCTCCTCCCAGCAGGTATTCATGATAACTACCGCCGGGCCTAATTGAAATAAATGCAAATACTCAAAGTAATCCACAAAATCATAAACCCCAGTACAACAGCGCATGCATAACCAAATGCGGGCATGATCATACCGTTGAAGTTGATAATAATAGATAACTACCCCCTTGGGAATAATCCACCAAGTCCAATAGTATTTGTGATCGTCGGGGAACTGACCTGTATCTCTGGTAGTCGTCCTCGTCCTTATCCGGGCTGACCAGCTGGTTGGGGCAGGCCTCGTTCCCCAGCAGGCTGAGGTACTCCAGTGACGGGGTCACGTCAGCCAAGTGCTCCAGCAGGGCTTCAATATCAGTCAGGTGTCAAAGGGCGGATGTCAAGGACCTCGCGCTGTTAATTACATTAGCATTTACTACCCACAGAGCCCCCCCCCCCCCGGCCCTGTCAGCCCTAAAACACATCACTGTCAAATTTATGTGAGGTGCTCAAAGGAGCCAGTCAGCCGCTTTGTGCGCCCGGCCGACAGAGGGGCAATTTAAGGTGCAGGCTTTGGCGTGGAGCAGTGACACGATTTGGCTGCCGCTCCCTCTCCCTTTTTCCCTTCATCTCTTTCATTTCCTAGGTGGCCGGGTGCGGAGTAGTGACAAAATGATGGATGCCCTGCGGTTCAAACGCTGCGTGCTTCCCGTAGCTGCGGCGCGGAAAACTTTTGCCAATGCTGGGGGAAAAAAACAACAACAAAAAAAACAAACAGCCCCTAAAGCGGGCACATTCATCACTAATACATTCACTGGGAAAAATGGAGCCCCAAAGTGTCAAAATGCAACGGGCGCAGCTTTAAAATGGCAGCGCGCCACGACAGGATGTACGTAATTGGCCTATTAGCATGCGGCCACCACTTCACAACCGCAGTCCGGGACGCCCCCGCTTCTCGATGTTGACTCCGAGGGTTTGTGTGACACCCCGAGGAGAAACGGGACGCACCGCCGAACCCCCGACCCGAAGAGACGTTGGAACAAGTGTTCTTTTTTTCCCCTGACTGATCATTAACAGCTTGGCTTTGTGTCACGCCGCCGTCTCAGATTTAGCTAACGCGGGAAAGAAAAACACCAGTGAAAAAAACGGGCCTTGCGTTTTCAAAAAGTGCACAAATGGAACGATACAGTGCACAACGGGCGCTTTTTGCAACGGAATACGTTCGATACGCGGAGGTCCTGTGTCTGTAAGTAATGTGCAACTAAAAAAGCCTGCTCTCATGACAGCTCCGGCGAAAACACGCCACTTTTACTCCAGTGCCACTTATGTTTTTTTACTTTTCATCGCGCATTTTTTTACTTACAGATTGGATCTCCAGAAAATGCTCATTCAGATGGAGTTTTGTTTTTTATGCCTAAAATAATATCTATTTTAAAAGTTTCAATGGTGCAAAAATAAACTCAAAATCCCTAAAATGCAGTGAAGTGAGAGTTTTTTAAAGAATTAAAAGTTAAAATAAAATAAAATTAAATAAAATGTTAATGTAACATCATTACTTTGATATTTTATTAAATGAAGTAAAAATATATATTTTGTAAATTAACAAAATTAAATCATTTTTTAAATCATCAATTAAATCATTTATTTAAATAAACTAATAAAAAGTAAAAATACAAAAAATAAAATGTTATGTCATTATTGGATTTTTTTTAAATTAAATAAACTAAAGCAATAGAAAATACAATTATAATGTCATTTAATTCATTAGATTTTTTCAAATAAAATAAAATAAAACAATACAAAAAATTTAAAAAACAAAGTAAAAAAATGTAATATCATTACTTTGATTTTTTTAAATTAAATAAAAAACTGAAATAAACATTTGAAAAAAAATTAAAGTAACATTTTTTTAGAATTACTTTTATTTTTTAAATTTAAATGACGTACAAAATTAAACATTAAAAAAAATATAGTAAAAATGTTATATCATTACTTTGATTTTTAAATTGAATAAAATAAAGGAATTCAAGTCAAATAAAATAAAATAAAAATGTATCATTATGTAAAGAAATTAAAGTTAAATATATACTTAAATAAAACCATGATGTATAATTACTTTATTTTTAAAAATGAAATAAAGAAAATAAGTAAAAATACAAATAAAATTAAATAGTATAAAGTCAAATATTCTACAAATATTTCGATTTTATTAATCAAGTGGGAATTACTAAATTAAGGGAAAATAACTAGTAAATAAATATACTAAAATAAAATGAAGTTACAAAAAGTTATCATTCAGATGATGATGTGTTTTATTATGCCAAAAAGAATCAAATCCCTTTGATTCTTTTTGGCATTTAAAGACCGTGAAATGAAAAAGTCTCATCTTAACTAGAAAAACCTGTAAGGAAAACACAGCTCTCTTTTTCATAAACATAAAACCACAAAGTACGAAATAAAATATGAAGTATTGCGACATGATCACACATACCGTAAGAAACGAACAATATAATAATATTAGCATTATTGATTTTTTATCAAGCGCATGAAAAACATGCAGCAGTGCAACCTCATACATCTTCTGTCATCTTCTGCAGCCCTTCTGAGGGCGTCTGTTGCTGTTGGCTTTATTCCACTAGAGGTCCCTGTGGCTCAGAACGGCCCCACAAAGTGACACCGCGCCGGCAAAGTGCGGGCGAAAAGGATATTTTGTTCTTATTGAGCGTCAAGGTGTGCAGGTTGGGTAACCTGGGCAACCGGAGGTCGTTCCCAAGCAGGTTGTTGTCCACCACCAACTCCTCCAGCTCGGCGAACATTCCGAGGCCCGCCAAGGACCTGCGATGATAAGTCCGGAGGAAGACAGTTCAATATTTCACTCTTTCACATGCTGAAAGCTCCGCGGGCAGGGCAGGGGAGGGGGGGAGGCGAGTGACAAGAATTAGTGGCGCTGAGCTCCGCCTGGCATGGCGAGGCATCCTTCAGTGGTTGGCAGGATGAGGGATGGGGGTCACTTGTGAGTAGCCAGGATTCCAAACAAAAGGCTTCAGAAATGCGGCGGGCAGGATGAATTTGTCAATGTCTCGTGGCTCCGGGCGCCCAGTTTCTCCTGACCCCGGCCCTCCATTCCCAAGACAAATCACTCTGTCACAGTTCACCTTCACTCCCCAGACACAAATTTCACTTGTCATCCATCATTTTCACACAGGAAGCGGAACACGCTCGCCAGCCAGGCAAACTTCTTCCCTTTCTTCTGCTTCTTTTTCCGCAAGAAGCTTCAAGAGACGTCGCACCTTTCCCATAGGACGCCTCCTCCCTGACCCCTCACACACACACACACACACACACACACACCGACAGCGTTGTAAAAAGGATGAAGGGCGGTGTCAGGCGTAATATTAGTAGCGTGCAAAGTTCAAGCCGTAAAAGGCGCACAATGGCCGTGTGTGCCGTCCAGTCCGGACGCGACTTTATGGACATTTCAATCTGCCGGCGTGCAAATGCACACATGCACCCTCGCCATAGATTTTGCCCTTTAAAAGCCTCGCTCGTGGCATTTTTACTCCTCTGGTATATCAACAGTCCTGCGTGGAGATCCAACTTCAGCGTACAAAAGTGTCCACTTAACACTGTTGGCTTATTAAACAAGGCAGCCGTTATTCCAACTTCTTTTCTGGTTTCATTGGTTTATTGTCTCCAGGCAATCACTGCGGTGAAAGGGAGAAAACGCATGATGGTAGACCACCACAATGTATCCCACAATACCTCAAAATCTTTCAGTTGGTGGGTAGAAAAGTAGCCCCTCACTAAATTCAATTAAATTCAATTAAGATTGACTGGCAACCAGTCCAGGGTGCACCCCGCCTCTCCCCCAAAGTCAGCTGGGGTAGGCTCCAGCGTACCCCCTGCAACCGTAATGAGGATAAGCGGCAAAGAAAATGAATGAATGAATGAAAAAATAAATAAAATTACGATTGACTGAAGACCAGTCCAGGTGTACTCTGAAATCGGAATATTAAAGGATTAAAAATCATAATTTTAAGAAAAAAAAGTACAAGACTACAAGATTAAAAGTCATAATTTTATGGGAAAATAAATAGTAATTTTTTTAGATTAATAATCGGAATTTTGCAAGAAAATAGGCGTATTTTCACAAGATTAAAAGTCATCATTTTACCAGAAAAAAATAATAATTCTACGAGGTTAAAAACTGTAATTTTATGATTTTTCTGATTTTTGCACTTTATTACATCATTTTTCCAAGAAAAAAGTCAAAATTTTAGGAGATTAAAAGACGTCATTTAATGTCTTTTTTGCGTAATATTATGACTTTTGATCTGGTAATATTATGCATTTTTTCTTGTAGTGTTACGATGTTTAATCTTGTAAAGTTGCGACTTTACTATAAGTTGATTAAAAGTCATAATTTTACGAGAAAAAAGTCGTAATTTTATGAGATTAGATGACGTAATTTTATGACTTTTTTTCGCCTAACATTCTGACTTTAATCTCGTAAAATTATGTCTTTTTTTCCTCGTAGTGTTACGATGTTTAATCTTGTAAAGATGCGACTTTCCTAAACGTCGACTAAGAGTCGTAATTTTGCGAGAAAAAAGATGATTTTTAATCTTGTCAAATCACAACTTTACTAAGATTAAAAGTCATAGTTTTGCCAAAAAATCATAATTTTACAAGATTAAAAGTAATTAATAAATTATTTATTTTTATGAGTTTTCCTTGTAACATTACAATTTTTAATCTCGTAATTTTCCTTTTTTCTCGTATATCATGACTTTTAATCAACGTTTAATGAAGTCATAATTTTACGGGGAAAAAAAAATCATTTTACAAGATTAAAAATTGTAATTTTATGAGATTTAAAGACGTGATTTTACGATATTTCCTTGTGAAATTTTAACTTTTTTTCTCTTCAAAAATGACGACTAATGTACATTTTTTAAAGACACTAAAGTAAAAAAAACAAAAAAGGAACGTTCCAAGGAGGTTGTGGTGCTCAACGCTGCCACCTCTGGCCCGGCTGACTCGTGCAGCCTGAGGTACGTGAAGAACGAAAGCCCATAAGTTTGTGGACATGGAAGAAAGGGACAAACTTTCTGCAACGCTGAAGCATAAAAAAAAACACAAAAAAAAACATCTCACGCGGAAATGAAGAAATCGGCAAGTCGTCGTCGACTGCGAGCGAGGCCGACCGTCGCCTCATTTCAAACGGAGCGGCGGCGTCTGACGGCGGCACCTCGCTAGCACGGCTGCAGAAGCCCTGATCGGTTGTGACGAATGCGCCACGAAGATGGACGTGCGCCGGGACGTTCCGGTTCTGAGCAGCGGTGGACTTTCAGGGTGTTGTTTGTCAATAAGCCGCGCACGAAAGCTGCCATTGGGCCGCCCCTGTTTGGCGTTGGTCGTCAAAAAAAGCAATTCACCTGCGAGTGTAATTTGGCTTAATGTGTATTTTGGCACCATCTTGCATAACCCCCCCCCTGTAATGTTCTTGTGTTGTTTTCTTATTAGCTGGTAAAAGGAGCCGCGTGGCACAGGGGTGGGGGCCGGGGGGCTTATTAATTGTTGTTTTGCTCGTTTAATCACTCCAATTCAGTGCCAAGGGAGCGCAGCCACCGAGTCCCATCCCGCGTTAACTTAGAGCGCATGC
>QODF01000065.1:1128968-1190280 GCA_024372805.1 Oostethus manadensis | reverse complement strand
GTCGGGAGAAGGCCCCCGGGAAGACCTAGGACACGCTGGAGGGACTATGTCTCACAGCTGGCCTGGGAACGCCTCGGTGTCCTCCCGATGGAGCTGGAAGAGGTCGCTGGGGACCGGGAAGTCTGGACTTCCCTACTGAAGCTGCTGCCCCCGCGACCCGGACCCGGATAAGCGGTGGAAAATGGATGGATGGATGTAATATAAAAATAGAATAACACATCCCGGAATGTCTTTAATACTACTACTGATAATAATCATCATCATTCTTTTATATATTTATAATAATAACAATAATAATATGAAAAATGTAAATGTATACATAATAATATCATATAATATATAGAAAAGAATAATCTCCTCCCAATGAGGGGTCCTTGGGGGTGCATGGGAGTTTGCCCAAGCAGCCTACAGGTGACTGGTGGACTTGGAGAAGGCATCGGACCGTGTTCCTCGGGGAATACTGTGGGGGTGCTCCGGGAATATGGGGCATCGGACCACCTAGTCTAGGCGGTTCTTTCCCTGTTTGACCGGTGTCAGAGTTTGCTTCGCATTCCCGGCAAAAAGGCCGACCTCCGAGAAGCGGAAGAAAATGGATGGATGGATGGAAAATAATAATAAAAATTTATATAAATAATATTTATTACTGTACTAAGGCATAATAGTACTAGATCACTATTACTATTACTACTACCACCACTATGATATGTATATATAACACATACATATACAATTATTATTAATTTTCATATAAATATTATACATTTGCAGATAAATCTGATATGATCATATCATTTTTATTATAATAAAATAATTGGGCGGGTCAACGCCTTGCTGGCATGAGACATAAACAAGCAAGTCAGCTTAAGAATAATAATATTACTATATGATAGTAATAACAATAATTGTATGCATGATTCAAATTATTAGTCGTACTTTTCACTGCATACTCAAGGCTTTGTATCGGCATAAGTGCATACTTTGTAAATACTTCCATGCCATTACTTTGTGACATGAACGGCTGAGGTTACACTGCGGCGCCTCTAACGAGGTGAGGCGATGGATCATCTCCTTGTAGGGATAATTATCATCCGCCCGACTGTCATCCTTTACGCCTGACGACCACCGCTTTGCACGTGCACCCCCGCCGCTGCGTGTGCGCTTGTGTGCTACAGCAACATTCCCGGGCGACGATGACAAACCAGACAAGGACGGCGGAGGAGAGACACCGACCCGACCAGCGGCCGATCGACAGACAGATCCTAACGCGGACAAAGTGATTGATAAAGCGTTGCTGACACCACGACCGAGAAAACCTCCACCGTTATTGGCCGACACGTCAGTCACTGCTGGCAATGTTGTGCTTCGCCATCACATGTCACATGTCCTCAGGCAACGTGGGGGGGGGTCGTTAGACGATCTTGACTTTCTTCCTATGCTTGCTGTCCGAAGGGATCATAAATGACACTTCCGTCTCTTCCTGGATAAAATGTGTCTCCTCACAGGAATCCACTTACTCCAGGGAATAACTCCCGGAGTTGCCAAACGCGCATGAAAAACAAAAAAAATTGCTTGGCTGCGGCTGTAGGCAACCGCCCCGTGTCGCCTGTTTATATGGCACTAGCTACATTTGAAGTAGCAGCCCAGTCCGCATTCTGGCCCACCTAAAACCAGAGGGTCCAGAGAGCTAGCTAGCCATTGAGCCAAAAGCCCGGCCGGTCAACCCAGCAGTGACGTTTACCAACGTACCCTCGCACAGCTGCCATCCGTTACCTCCGCGTGCGCTTTAAAAGCTTTTGTGTCTTACGCTTGTAGTACTTTTATCTACAGTCAACTTCATGCTGACTGTGCCGTTTGCGCCTTACCGGTATTACAACGTTGGTTGTGTTGCTGCTGTGTTGTGCAATACACACATTTTTGTTTTGACAATATTTTTTTAGACAAAAAAAAATTTGATATGCACAATAACTTTCTACCGACCTATATGATACTAATAACGAAAGATTTCCATATCTACTTTAAAAATTTAGATTGTACAGACTTTGTGCACATCTACGTAGAGATAAGTGCACATCACTATTATAAGGAGAACCACAGTATAGAGGGGAGGGAGCCATCTGCTGTGGCCCAGCAAGGTGCACTGTATTCGGACACGCGCTCGGAGCAGCCGGTGTGACGCTGCGGAAGTCTCTGGCAAACCTTTTGCACTTTTCAAACGTCGCCGCGCTGGCGTTTCAGGTGGCCGATAAGGTTTTTTGTGTGCTCATATTTTTTCCCCTCTTTGCGTAGCATTTGTTACGTTCTTCCTCTAAAAGTGAATGCTTGTTGACAAGCGCGCTCAGACCGATAACGTCACATGCAGGCAAAAGAAAGAGCGCTTGATTTGCTCTACCTCATTGGACGGTTTTGTTTTTTAAATTGTTGGTTATCCGAGCTATTTTTAACGTTATTAAATTTATCGGTATGATGTCATAATTCCCTGATAATTATAGTTAATTAAGTATTAATTAACAGTTTGATACTTACAAAAAAAAACCTATCAAACGTTGCTTTTCGGTGCTTGCAATGGACTAATTGGATTACTTCTTATGGCAAAACATGCGTTGGTCTCCGTACTTTTCGGTTTTTGTCAGACCTTTCGGAACAAAAGGATAATAAAAACGAGGTACGAGCGTCCAAAAGGCCACGGCTTCGGACTGACAGTGACGAGGGAGGTCCTGTTAGAGGGCACCTGATAAGCATGTGATGAATTGACCAATAGCGGTGTCCCGCTGGCCTTCGTACGTGCATAATGGACTATTCAGAGCGGCACTGCCGGGATACGCCAGCGTAATGAATGCGAGACGGCTGCGGAGCGGGCCAACTCTGAATGCGGGCCTTTAATAAACTTAATAAAGACCCGAATGCCAAACAGTCAAGAAATATTGCGGTGGCTTTTAAAACTCTGCCAGGAGCTTAATTCATTACTCGGGGCCAGACTTTGGAAAATGTGCTTGATAAAACGTCCTGAAGGAAACAACTTCATACCCTGATGTATTTCTATTTGCATTAGAAGCACACCGAGAAGGTTCGTGTAGTTCGTGACATAAGGAGGGGAGGAGGAAGGGATGCCGCCTTGGACTCCACGCAACATTTTCAGGAAAAAAAAATATCACGCATTTTCAACATCCAAGTACTGTAATGCGCGGCACCGGTACACCTCATTAGACATCGTCCCAACCTACATCAAAGAATTCACATTAGTTTTATTTTGGTAGCTTTTCTACTTCCTGTTTTGCCCCCAATTGGCTGGGTAGGACTCATGGAGCATCTTTTTGTGAGCAAAGAAGGTTCTGGATCTTCTGGTAATGGTCTTTGCATCTCCATCCATCCATTTTCTATGCCGCTTATCCTCATTAGGGTGGCGTGTATGCTGGAGCCTATCCCAGCTGATTTTGGGCGGGAGGCGGGGTACACCCTGGACTAGTCGCCAGCCAATCACAGGGCAGACAAACAAACATTCACACTCTAATGGACAATTTAGAGCGGCCAATGAAGCTAACATGCATGTTTTTGGAATGTGGGAGGAAAGCGGAGTACCCGGAGAAAACCCACACACGCACGGGGAGAACATGCCCACAACTCCACACAGAGATGCCCAACGGAGATTCGAACCCTGAACCTCCTGACTGTCAGGCCAACATGCTACCCACTCATCCACCGTACGGCGGTTTTTGCATCTCATATGTTTGTTTTAATTGACAAGACGGAGTGAAGATTGAGACTGCTACGTTATCCATCTTGCTATTGCTGACTCGTTAGGTGACCTACAGGGTGATGGTTTAGCTAAACACTGGCCGGGGGCGTGGTCTTTGGGCTATGTTTTGGGCACCAAATAGGAGTTTCCTGTCTTAACATGAATTTTGCTGTTGGCGGTTAAAGCAGAAAGTCTGGCTTGAGACAAACACCGTGTGTTCATTTCAAGTTCACATTGGTGACCCCGACGTGATCGCACCTCCTCGGTGCCCACCCTGAACTGGTCGCCAGCCAACAGCAGGTTTTCAGCCTCCAATTTGAAATAGTACTGAGAACCTGACATTTTAGCTAGACTACAACAAAGTCTAGCCTGGGACAAACACCGTGTGTTAATCTCAAGTTCACATTGGTGACCCCAACGTGATCGCACCTCCTTGGTGCCCACCCTGAACTGGTCGCCAGCCAACAGCAGGTTTTCAGCCTCCAATTTGAAATAGTACTGAGAACCTGACATTTTAGCTAGACTACAATTGGGTCTAGCCTGGGACAAACACAGTGTGTTAATCTCAAGTTCCCATTGGTGACCCCAACGTGATCGCACCCTCTCGGTGCCCACCCTGGACTGGTCGCCGGCCAATTGCAGGTTTTCCGCCACGGACTCCTACCATTTTTGTTTTAAACAGAAAAAATGCAGCTTAAGGTACCCAAGAATACATTTTTCTGTGTTGCTAAGATTGACCAAATGTTACACAAACTTTACATGAGCCAGAACATCTCCCCAATGAAATCAGACACACCATGAGAAGAAAGCAGTCTGCGGGCTGTATGTTGGGCAAAAAGAGCCACAAAAACGACACAAATAGACATCAACAATCTGCACCAAAAACAATTTTCGGATTAACACACGCTAAATCAAGTGACATCTGTAAAGCCGATGCGTTCAGCGCAAGCCCCGCAACCTCCCCAAACGCGTCCCACCTCCACACAGATCCCCATCAAGGTCTCTTCCCACCAGCGTCTCCTTCCTCCCCCCCAAAGTGTCACTGTACAGGCTGACGGCGTATTAAACACGCCATTATCAGACCCCCCACCCCATTCTTTTTTTCTCACCCTGTGGAGACTTCTCAGCGTGGAGCTCCTCCTGCTGCATTGGCAGGCCTCGGGTGGCAGTCATTTAAAGATCACACATCCGGGACGCCACCCGCCTCCCCCGCTGAATGCGTGTCACTTTACACATGGGAAAGAGATGACACGTCTTTCCTCCTGGGGGCAGCCACAAATGACTTTTAATGCCAATGCAAATCGTTAAGAGGGGTACACGAGGTGCCGCCAGACATCCTCTTTATGCGGGCCCACTCCTCTTAATCTGCTTGTAATATTTGCGCCACGCTACGCTCGCACTCGAAAGCTGCCAATCGGAAAGGCCGTGACGGATTCAAGATGAAGAAGGAAGTCGAGGGATTGGGCTGGTTGTTGATGGGAGGGATCACCAGGGAAGGCTCTGGGGGCGTCTTTCCTTACATCTTCCACGTGCCCTGAACACCTCCCTGGGGAGGTGCCCCGCCCGTGGGCACCCTGACCAGATGCCCGAGCCTCCTCACCTGGGCTGCAGCGCTCGCACCCAAAATCTGTCCATCGGGAGCAGCGTGATGGAGTCCAGCTGAAGAGAGAAGTTAAGAAATTGAATTGGTTGCTGATGGGAGCACCGGGGGAAGCACCGGGGGAAGGGTCTGCGGCCTTCCTTACTCCTTCCAACCAACTTCCTCCGCTTGTCGGAGGTCGGGTCAAAGAGAAGACCAGATTTCATCCAGCTCCTCCCCATGGATCCTGAGGTGTTCCCAGGACACGCGGTCGTTCCCTAAACGTGCCCTGAACACCTCCCGGGGAGAGCGCCCCGCCCGTGGGCACCCTGACCAGATGCCCGAGCCTCCTCACCTGGGCTGCAGCGCTTCTAATTCGAGGTTCTCCAGGATGACGGCGCTTCTCACATTATCTGTGAGGGAAGAGACCAGCCACCTTACAGAGAAACTTCATTTGGGCTGTCTTGTCCTTTCAGTCACTACCCAAAGCTCATGAGGGTAGGAAAGTGGAGCGAACCCCATCATAGTCAGAAAAGCCCCTTCCCTAAAAAAAGGGGGCACCTGCCAATCCTGAGGCCCCGCCCCCAAAGTACATATGACGCTACAGGGTCGTGTCAACCAAGTCATCCCCGCAGCATTAAAGGAAAAGAGCACTTTTTTGTGCATCTAGTCCGGATCCCTCCCTGGTGAGGTGTTCCGGGCATGCCCTGCCGGGAGAGGACTTCGCGGAAGACCTAGGACACGCTGGAGTGATTATGCCGCACAGCTGGCGGGGTGTACCTTGGTGTCCTCCCGGTGAAACTGGAAGAGGTGGCCGGAGACCGGAAAGTTTGGACTTATCTACTGAGACTGCTGCCCCCATGGTCCGGACCCCGTTAAGTAGAAGAAAATGGAAGGGAATGAAATGCACTTTTTAGGGAAGCGTTAAAGGACGCTATTAAAACACCTCCACCTGCACATCTACTGTACCTGAGTAGGCTAACCGCTTCCACCACCGCTATTGGCACCTAGCACTTGAAGAAAATGGACAAAAATAAACATGCATGCTAACATTAGCTTAGCCTTTTCGCTGCGGCGCTCTCCAGAAGGGCACTTTTGGGGGGATTTTGCCCATCATCCAGGATCCCTATGTGAGACACGAACACGTCTTTCTCTTTTCTGTGTGTTCTAAAGATTCTAAAAGGCCGTGGTAAAACACCTCCAAAAACTAGGTTTTATGATTTTATATCCATGCTGTGATCATGCAGTAGCTAGCATGAAGTCCTGTCATACTTGCAGCATTTACGTCCTTCTTTGCTGGGTGCACTGATTTCTCACAGCAACATGGAAAGGAACGCTACACCGAGCGTTAAGTGCATTGTGAGTGGGGGAAGCCGGCATGTGTGGTGTCACTACACGAGAAATGCAGTGCTTGGGCGTAACAATGTTAATAACAATACTAACAATGCCGCTGTAGTACGGTTAAAATGCAGGTCACATGATGTAGGAGGTTATTTCAGAAGGCGTTCAGTTACGTGCATTCATAGTTTTTGTATCTTTAGAACTCGCAGACAAGAGAAAGACGTGCGTTCATGACTTTTGCTTGAAGGAGCTGGTCTCATCCAACCCCGGGGATCCTTCCACTAAGGAGCTTTTTGCCAACCTAAGTCCCAGAGATAGGAGCGCTTCATATTTCAGTTCACTAAACATGCTAAAATCAGTCCAGTTGTCACAATTTCGGTACTCAAAAATGTACTAAATTATGCAAGAATGCAAAATTTGACATATTTTAGGCTTCCTGGACGTGAAACCCCCAAATCTGCTCCTTGTCAGACATGTTGAATTGAGCAATTGATGATCTTGTCACGATCGGCGACGCGACTCCTTCAAAGCAAGCAAGACAAATAAAAGCATGACGGCGCACGAAGGCTCCCCCTGCTGAGGTTAATATTCCCCCGGAATGTCGTTAGCGCTGACGGAGGAGCCGGGAGCGCGGTGAATCAGGCGGGATGCTGTCAATCGAGCGAGGAGCGCCAGGGTCAGAGCAAATCAAAGCGCAGCTCACTGAGGTCAGCATCACCTGGCCTCGCCTCCATAAAGCCCCCCAGGATCAAGCGTGGCCCTGGGATCTAAACTTGACAGACATTCTTGTCAGCTTCAACCTCATAAGCCTTGCTTGACCCCGCTTCGACCCCCACGCATGATGAGGCTGAGGGGGCGGGGCCAAAGTACAGCGCCGCCTCGCTTTCTCAGCCATGGAAAAATACTTTTGAGCTTAAAAATTCCCAATTGCACCGTTATATTCCATTTAGTCGTTGTTGGTCGATGTATATTTTGGGACAACAGAGGAATAATATCTCTTTATTTTAATTTTAGGAAAACAAATCCAACAATGTTTTTAAAGGTATGACCAAAAAGTAATTTTTACATTAGACGTGTATTTTTGCAATTGCATTTGGAATCTGACCAGGAAAAATATCATCTTTTTTTCTATTTATTTTGGTTACAAAGTTTAAAAAATATATATAAATATTATCATTTATAATTACAATCTGAAAAAAATGCCAAAAAGGTCTTATGTTACAAAAGAAAGTGAAAATATTGTGAAACAAAAGTCTCACGAGAAAAAAGTATTGCCTTTACGATCATCAAATCTATAAAATGAAGAGAATTAAGGGGGAATTTTGCATAAAAAAGTAAAGAAAAGGGACATCATTTTCTCAGCCTAAAGTTGTGTTTTTACAAACAACTGACAGACTAAAAAGTTGTCATATTACTAAAAAATGGGGGGAAATGCAAGAAAAAGACACAAAAAAAAAAAGTTGTACAAAGAAATTTAAAAATTTTAAATTAAACAATTTTTGAATAATTTGTATTATACAAAGAACTGAATTTAAATATTTAAAACAAAATGTTTTCACATTTATGAATTTCTTTTCTGTAATAAGCTGTATCACGCAAAGAACTTTTAAAAATTAACATTAAAAAATTTAATTTTTTGTATAATTCTCTGTATAATAAGTTTTATTGCACAAATACATTTTTAAAAAATAACTTATAAACTTAATAAAAAAACAAAATTGAATTGAAAAAAAGTTACTTTTTTGAATTTTTTGTGTAATGAGCTCTATTACACGAAGATATTTTTAAAAATTAAATTTTCAAATGTGTTCATTTCTTTGTGTAATAAACTGTATTACACAAAAAAGCAAATTTAAATTCAAGATTTCAAAAATTGTTACATATTTTTTTTACATTTTCAATATTTTTAGTGTAATAAGTTGTATTATATTTTAACATTTACAATTTCTTAATTTTTTAATTTCTTTGTGAAACACAACTTTATTTTGAAAAAAAAATGTCTTGCATTTTCACCCATTTTTCAGTAACATCACAAATTTGTCCCATATTCCGGCTTTATATTCTATCTCTGTTTTCGTTTTTAAAATTTTATATTTCAAATCAAAAGTTGAAATTTCCGAAAGAATTAAGTAGCAAAGTTGTTGTTTTACAAAAACAAAGTACAACAAGGAAAAAGTCATATGAGATGATAGTAACAAAAGTCATTTTGTGAGAATTGCTAAGGGAGAGATCAGAGGCCGGTCGTCGAGAACATCGGTGCGGTGCAAAGAAGCGCACGGGAGCACTCGTGCACGCCGCAAAGACTTTAGAGAAGCACTCGTGCACGCCGCAGAGACTTTCAAGGAGCGCGGCGTCATTGTGACAAGCACACTGAAGACGAATTAAAGAGGAGGCAAACAGGAAAGCACCTCATGCTCTGGTCCGACAAGCAGCCAGTAACAGAAAGCGCTATCTGTGCGGAAGGATAGCGCGCTACGCCATTACGCCCATTCAGCGCCTGTCAAGCGTTTCCCCTCCGAGTGGGGGTTTTGGGGCGGGCGGCTCCGCATTACGTCTGAGTGAGTTCAACTGTCAACTGCCAGCCATTTGTATGCCTCAGCATCCACCTAATAGCAAATAATCACTGGGCGCGCGCCATTCCCGGCGAATGATCGATGTTGTCGTCACGTCTGATGGATGACCCCGCCGCGCTCGTGTCCAGGCGCGCATTCCCAACCACCGCCGTCAAATGTCTGTCGGGCGCATGACAAGGCCCGCGCCGAAAAGGGAGACACCGGGGGACGGCGGGAACCACTGCAACGAGAACGTGGGGGGCGAAGTTCTGGAAAAGACAACACCGGCTTCACTTTATCACGGGTTTGCAATCTCAATTACTGGTCATAAATATGCATATTTATGTACGCAAATGCTACGTGTGTGTTTTTTCAAGCATTAATGGCTAAATGAAGTAAAATACAAATATTAGGCATTCAGAAGACGCAGTCAAAAACATTGTGATGGTATGTAGTACTCTACACCAGCCACTAGGTGTCAGTAATGGTACATTGGTGAGACAATAGCCACCGCAGGAAGTACTCAACACAGCAGCAAAGCTAACAGAAGCAAACAGAATATATGCATAATAAGTCTGACTCTTTACCTGGAGTATTGTAATATTTGCCAAAAAAGATTGCAATTTAATCAGCATAAAATCCCTCCTAAATTGGAAAAAAGATTTGAAATTATAAGTGAAAAAAATTTGGAGAGTGAATGTTTTATTAATTATTACGGAATATTAGCTTTGTTTTTTTTAATGGTCAAATAAAAATATTATATTTTTTTATCAAAAAATCTATTTTTTATTCACTATTTTTTTAATTTGAAAAATATTTAATATAAATAATGGAATTTTTAGAAATAGTTAAATTAAAATAAATAGGGAATATTACAAATTAGGAAAATATTAAAGATTAAAAAAAATAAAAAATGAAGCTGTCATGAAACGTTCCGAGAATAAAGTTGGAATCAAGTGTACAAACAGAGCATAACATTTTTTTCCAAAAATGAAGTACGATATTGCAGGAAATGACAAGTCATTTTACAAGGAAAGTCGTAATTTATTTGAAAGAGTAAAAGCCTGTAACTGAGGGGTAAAAGTTTTAAAGGAATCAATAAAAATCAAATTGTCATTTGTAAAACAAGAGAAAAAAAGTTGAAAGAAGAAAACGAGGGAAAAGTTGTGATTCGACTAAAATGAAGTCATATTATGACAAATGAGGGGTAATTTAATGCTGGGCTGTTAGACTGTGATGTGATTGGTGGACGGGATGCCCCCCCCCCAGCATCGCCCCCCAATCAACTCCCCATCGCCCCCATGGTGTTCACATTAAAATGCGGAACAACACAATCTTTGATCTCAGCAAATCCTCTCAACGTTTCTCCTGCGAAGGATAATTACTGCTAATTAAGAAGTTTCTGCTGCTGGAGCGCCCACCCCCCCGGGACTGTCAGAACGTCGACACCCGTACCCGATCCCGACAACATAGCGACAAGCCCAGTGAGGGGTCGGCCCGGTGGTTACTCCCCTTGACTAACCTGCGCTCTGCAGGATACAAAAAGGATGAACAAAAAAATCGCATACACAGTGCGGCCTGGGGAGCCGCCTTTTGTTTATTTAGCAAGAAAAGCAAAGAAAACTAAACAACAATAAAAAAAAACCAGAAACATTTCGAAAAATCATCAACAATTTTGCAACAATTAAGTCAAATTGTTAGGAGAAAAAAATAGCATCACAATATTATGAGGAAAAATAATATAATTTTAATTGCATAACGTTGTAATATTTACAAAAACAAAATAAACTCCTAATATCATGAGAACCAAATAAAGTTGGAATTTTTGGAAAAACGCTAGAGGAAAATAAAGAATAACACACAAGAATAACATCTGATTTTATGTGAACAAATAATGTCATTCATATAATAGCATGAGGTTGAAATATATAACAAAATAACAAAAATATATGTGCCCTGCGATTGACTGGCGACCAGTCCAGGGTGTACCCCGCCTCGCCCAAAGCCAGCTGGGATAGGCTCCAGCATCCCCGCCACCCTAATGAGGATAAGTGGCATAGAAAATGGATGGATGGAACAAATATATATATGGAACAAACAAAGTTGTCATTTTTGAAAAAATAGCTGGCAGAAAAAACATTTAACATTAATAAGAATAAAGTCAAAATATTATGGTAATCAAAATCATCATTGTGAGAGTAAAATTTACCAGAAAGAAAGTTGAACTTGTGGGGTGTAAAAAAAGAAGGAATTGGAAAAAATAGCTCAAATTTTACAAAAATAAAGTCAAAATATTTTTAATTGTGTAAAGTTGAAATATTTCCAAAAAATAAGTCCTAGTATTTTAAGAAACAAAATTGTAATTTTTAGAAAAAGGCAATATATTTTAAAGTAAAAAAGACGATATAATAATCCTAATAATATGAGAAAATAATACAATTAAAATTTTTTGAAAAATAGGTGGGAGACAAACTAACAAGAATGAAGCCAAAATGTAATGGGAATCAAAATCATAATTTTAAAAAAACAATTTACAATAACAAAGTTGAAATAGAAAAAAAAGAGTCCAGTCGCAACTTTTACATATAAATTAGGGCTGTCAATGTTAACAAAAGTGTCCTTTAAAGGCACACATTTTTCTGACACGCAATTAACGTGCACACTTCCTGTTTGCCCCGCCGTCAGCAGCAGCAGTTTTGTGTGACGCTGAAAGCAGGAGTGCATATTGAGCAGAAATGGGCAAAGGAAAGGGTATTTTTCATGGCAAGGTTGCCTTCAATGCCCTAGCAGATGGCTCTCTCAGCAGGACCAAAATTATTTGTGTTGCTGTGACTTGAGTACAAAGTACGTCGCCTCTGGGAGAAGAGAGAAGTTACTGGCGCACTGCAGGTATTGTTTTGTCATTCATACAGTGGTACCTTGGCATAACTAACCAGGGATTTAGATTGTACGTACATTATAGACATCTCATTTATCTTATTTTGTGTTGTATTTTGTGTGTGCAAAACTTTGACAGGGACAACATCAAATTGAAGGCACTAAATGAACCACCGTCCACCTGGAGTTTGCTTTTCAGAGAGGTTGTGTACCACAAATATGGACATTAGAACCCAATAAGGTCATCAGATGTTACCTTTACGCATTCCCACATAGTATCAGCATTTGGGAGCAAATATTAGGTGAAGGAAAAATGGTAAAAATTCAGAATAGTAGGTTGATCTGTGTAGCGTGTGAGAACAAAGAAGGTGCATTCAAGGGCCGTCAAACAGTGGAAAAGATCGCCGCTCACATTCAACATGAAAAACATGAAAAAAACTGGGGGATTTCTAACTGTATATTAATTTTGAATACAGGAATAGCCCATATTTCCAATATTTATATCCCTTTACATGAAATTCGATGTCGTTTTCGTAGTTAATATCATATCCAAGTATTTACCACAAAGATATTTATTGTACATTCCTACTTATTACAGATAAAAACTTATTTCAGACTTAGACTTTATTGATCTACAAGGGAAATAGGTCGGTTACAGTAGTTCAAATGCAGAAGAAAAAGACAAATACTCTTAAATAAAAAATGCATTGCAATATGAATAAAATAATGTTATATATTAGATTAGATTATTTCACACAAGTATAATAGAATACGAAAAAAAATAAAATAAATAAAGAGAATATCAGATAAACAGTGTTTGCATATTTACAAATAGTGTGTCAAAATACATGTGGTTCATTATGAGTTAACTTTGGGATTATTGCGATTGCGATTAATCGTGATCAAACATTTGAATCGATTGACAGCCCTAATATAAATTTAATTTTTCTTTTCTATTTTTTTTATTTTTTTTTTTTTTTTATTGTTGTGTTGCTTTGTTTTGATTTTATTTTTATTTTTCAAAGCAGTCCCTTGAGTAGAAAGCGAGAGTAAGACCCCTCCCGGTGCCGCTCCAACTGCCATTCGGTGTCTTCCCGCCGGCCCATTACCTTTCCCGAGTGAGCCTCATTAAAGACGGCAAGTTGAGTCAAATCTTCTCTGTAATTCAGCAGAGGTGATTTGCTGTCAACATCATTAAGCGTCATTCCTCCAACTCCGCTCGGCTTACTTACGAAGCGTTCTTTATTGCGTAATGTTCCAAATCTCCTGCTCTTCAAAGGGGGGCCCCCCCGGAGGACATGCCACCCAGGCAGGCGACCGGCGTGCCAGAGAGGCCGCCATTAAACGGCATCGGTTCTCCGCCTCCGCAACCTTCTGCGGTTAAACAGGTGAGGTTGACCCGGGTCGGTTTGCTATCTCGGATGGTGTCGCTTTCTGCTTCAAAGCGTCTGCTGATACTTCGCTGATCTCGTGAGGCAGTCGGTCAGGCTCCTTGCGTGGCGAATTACAGTGAGAGCTGCCCTGCTTATCATGCTGGATGCCCCCCCAAACACAAGCCCTGTCCTAAGAGGGGCCTCCGCCATTGTGAGTCCGCCGCCGGAGCTGAGTGTCACGCTATGAGATCTCCTCCAGGCCTTTGTGCGTGCGTCCCCGGCGTGGAGCCCCCCCCTGCTCGGGGGGGACACAAACAAGGTGCTACGGTGCGGGGGCGGGGGTGCGGGGTGCTTCTCAAGGCTAGAAAAACTAAAAGCTGCATCACCGAGAGCGCAAAAAAAGCATATGAATAAGCAACATCAATTACTGGGGGGGTTTGACCTGAGAGCACAACCGCCCACCCCGGCGCCCCCCGCCCTTATGATATGGCAAATGGCCACAGATTGAAGTTGACACCGCTGGAGTGGAAACACTGACCTCTCACAAGGCTGGAGCCTCAAACTTGAGGGCAGTGACAAACTACACAGAGCAAGGCCAACACCGATGCAAACGTGTGTGTGTGTGCGTGTTCATGCACACACACACACACACACATAATGGGTCCGAGTTTGTCTCAAAGTGAGACCAAATGGCTCAATTTGGCCACTTAAGGCCGTCCAATCGGTGGAGCTGAAATACAAGAGGAACATGCGAGGGGACAACCGCATCAGGAGCCTCTAAGGGGAGGACAAAGCCTGATGTCCAACAGGCTTAGCGCTGAGTGGGACTGGACTGGACCTTCTAGAAAAGTTTGTTAGAGTCCCCCGGGAGGCCTCCCTCGGCCTTGTGAGCAGAGACAAAAGCAAAATAAACACACGAGGAGGGGGTCACGTTCGTCCAAAACACCTCAGACGCTTTCATGCATTTGCTTCTAAGGTGAGAAGACAACTTCCAGCAACAAAGTCTCTATTTTAGGGATGCTCCGATCGATCGGCCCCTGACAATTCACGCAAAATATCACGTGATCTGCACATGACGATAAGTGCCTTTCATAACGGGCACACTGCGCAGGCGTGCCGAAACATAACAAACATGTCTGCCGTGGGAAAAACAATACCAATATTGACGTTTTTATTACATTCTTATGCCAATATTATCGGCCCGACAGTAATTACCCGTGTAATGTTTTGGGCCCCCTGGCTTTCCCCCCTTATATAGCACCCCCCCTCGGGATCAACTGATTTCACTCAAAGAGGCTCGGTATATAATCATCAGCATAAAACCCCGATTAGAGCATCCTTAGATTGTTTATCTCATACTCTTGAACTACAACAGGACAGAAACATCTGTGCATCATTTTCTTTTCTGTGTTAGGAATGGAACATTTTGGATAAGTACTGCAAAATGTTTGTGCTTATCTACAACAGAAGGATGACGTCAGAAGTTGCACTTTAGAGGGTCCGCTTGACCTTGGCTGGGTGGCTGACCGCTCTCTCCAGTGCTGCCAATGGAATTTATTCTATTCACTCCAAATCATTAAACTGACTTTCGCCCCAGATCGTTTTTTCCCAATTGAAGAACCCGGGTGCTTCCCGCCCTGTTAATAGGGCGGAATCGAACAACCGCTTGTCCTTATTAGGTCACGATGAGGTGGAGCCAAAGCCAGCTGACTTTGGGCGAGAGGCAAACTTATGTTGCAAAAAACGTCGATTCTCAATGTAAGTGTAAAAAAGTAAGGATGAGGCATGGCATGCAAACATACTGTATATCCTGTGATTTAAAGACATGGGGTGCCAGTATTGAAATTTAAATTTCTGTCAAAATGGAGTCATTGCAGCAAAACCCCAAAGCCAAATGATTGTTGATGAATCTGAACGGATTGCTGAATAATTGTGTATACATTGATGCCTCGTTTATGGCGGTGAATTGGTTCCAGGCCCGACCATAAGTAGGATTCCTTTTTTATAAATGGATTATTTTCTTAGTCATGGCAAAGGAAACCGGTTTGCCACCTTTTAAGTGTATTTTTTATCATTATTAGAGCCCTCTAGTCATGAAATAACACCCCTCTAGTCACATTTACTTTCCTATTTCCCAATATAGTAGACATAAGAAGATGAAACAAGACATTTGAGACTTGTAGGGTAGACGGATGGATTGCAGACAGGAAGTGATGTCAGGGGTTCAGAGTTGAGTTTCAGCTTTTTGTGGGATATGGCCACAACAGTAACCCATGTTGTTGTTATTATTATTGATAGAATAATTATTAGTTGATATAAATCTGTTATTGTGCCGATCAAGTCTGGTGCTTGCTCACCGAACAATTACTGACACCTAGTGACCAATTTACTAGTTTACCGCTGGTCTGAATGGCTTATACTGTATTTGTATTGCAGCCATTTTTATGCTTGGAATTGTTTAATTTGGGCAAAAAATGCATGCAGTTTGGTAAAATATACATTTTTTTGGTCAACCGGAAAACAGCAATTATTCATTTATGAATCCATTTTTTTACAACGGTGATAGAGTGAGGGAGAAATGTGGGAACGGCGATGTAGCAAGGGAGGGCCATGATGGCAAAAAGAAAGTGTGTTGCTTGGCAGTACCTGCAGAGACAGTGTGAGGGTCAATTGTACATTAAATTCAATCCAAATCCAATTTTGGCACCGTGAATGTTTGGCACGTTTTGGCAGACCAACCAGGCGGGCTACGACCAACAGTAAAAAAAAATATATATATAGGTCAAATTCCAACATCACCACCGCTATTTAACCCCTCTAAAAAGCTCCTCATTCATACTCAGAACAGAGATCCTGTTTCAAACAACGCAAGCATTCCCCCCGCCCCTCCCCGTGCCCGATCACCCGCATTCAAACAAAAATGATAATCAGTCAGTCAGTCAGTCGTCTTTGCAAATGGAAATCAGGGAGAAGAGACAGCGGAGATGAGAATCATTTTTATCTGGTTGACACGCAGAGAATTTCACCAGAGTGAGATGGAAGCTCTCAGGTCAATTATGGTGTCACGCCTGTCAGCCGCCAATGAAATATAAACCTTTGAAGAACACTTTAGGGAGGGGTGGGGGGGTAAAAACGAGGAAGACGAAGAGGGGAGATGTGCTGTTAACCCGGACGCTGTGTAAGGATATCACAGGAGTCAAGTCACCAGGGAAGAACCAAGAAGACTATTGTGCTGGTCAGCTCGGTGATGAATATTATAATAAAAATGTGAAAGTACATTCTGTTCCATTGGTGTCCAACCAGAAGGGCTGACTCAGAATTGAAGTTGCATTTATTGGACCGCAGTCTTTGGAAAAACAGAGGATTGTGTTCATGACTGCAGATGACAGTAGATGACTGCAACGTCCAATTATATGTAATACTGTACAGGTATTTGTACCTTAAGCGCCATGCCAATTCAAGACAGACACACCACTTTTGGACGGTTGCAAATCTGATCCACCATCAACCTGATCCAATTCAACTGTGACCACACGACTCAGGTCAGTCCCCTTGGCAAAATCCATTTCATTGTTTTCCCAGTACAGTGGACAGTCCTAAGTCATATTTTCCCCAAACGTGGAACAACTTGGAGTTCAACCACTTCATACTTTCTGGAAAAATACGCCTCAAACGTCAAAATTTATTTTTTTACAGACCAGAGTTGGCTAGTTTTCCATAACTGACAGTTTCGACTGCTCACTTGCAGTCTTCTTCAAAGAAAGCTTGGCGGTTGAACAGACAGACGTCTGCAAATCTCCCAAAAGCTTCAGTTTTATAGTTCTTTTTCTTTGGCTTTCATACATAGGGCATGTTTAGTGCTTAAACCCGGGTTGTGCATTTAGTTTATTGGCTCCCGTCGCTAGGCAACGATGGCAATGGAGGAGAAATGGGAAAGGTTCCGGAGTTAATAATAATTACAGATAACAGACACTTTCATTGCAAATGTTGATCCAAAATTGGAGGAGAACGTCAATGTTAAGCTCGCAGGAGGGTTTGAGCCACGTGTCAAAAATAACTTTAAACTTTAAACCCTTGATACCTAGGTGGTACAAGACCTCACTCCTTGTGTACGAAGTGGGCATACTGTACCTCCCCACACTGGACTACTCCGGTTTAAGGGCTAAAGGCGAGGGCGTGACATCAAAGGAAGGGGCAAGGCAAACTCACCCAGGTTTTCACTTGCAGAACCGGGCCCGCTACATCCAGACCGCACACACACAACAGAGTAACTGATTCATATAACGCCTAATGCTACACCATCTACTTTATGACTGCTCCCCCTCTGAAGGGTGAGTTGCTATTGGCAAGGACCCGGGATCATTTACTCCGCATTTACCTATCTGTCAACCGGAATAACCTCAAAGGAGTTTGTCTCAAACAACCCCCAAAGAAAGATACGGGGTCGGACACTCTTAAGTTCATAAGAGCAATACTTAATAACTAATGATTATAAGGACAAAACCATAAGCAACCAGCCTTGATGAGCTCCACTCGCTTGGATCTGGATAAGAGAACATTTAAGAGCAATTTGAAAATGGCAGCGTAATTTCTAGTGACTCATACTGTAGTGTGAGGAGTGGATATGATGAGTTTCTGCATCAATTGGAGAAACCAAGGAAGGAGATCTCCGGCTTCATGTAACAAGGCTCCTGACAAGGTGCTAGGGGGGGGGATAAAGCAGAATGGAGTGATGGAGGTGTGATTCCTCCTCTTCCCGGTGCAGCCAAGGAAGGTCCAAGTGGTGCATTCATACAGCCAGAACCAAGACCGAATCTCTCTTTACAAGTCCAACTGTCTGGCAGATAAGACGTGTGTGACGCTCGGCATGAGATTAATTCCTCCCTGGTGACAAATGACACATGAGGAGTGGAGAAGGAAGGGGATTTTTCTTCTCTGCATGGTGACTCGACCAAGACGTGGATCTGGAGATACACTATACTTCCCGGTGAAGTCCAAAACCATGCTTTAAGACAAACAATAGGAAACAGAATCTGTCCCATGCAGTAACAATTACTAGTCACGGAAATGTGGTCTGCTGCAAGTACTTGGGGTTTGTCATGTTGAAATGAATACAAGACTTAGAGAGATCCAATATACAGTAAGCTCCCATTTGTTAACATGAACTCTTCCAAGATGCTTTGGAATCGACCACTGGGATCTGCAAGGCTACAATACCACAAGCCATAACTCAATGAGAGCATAACTCATAGAACACAGACCTTGATTTTTTTTAAAGATTCTGGGTAATTCAATGAGAAGAAGAGGACGCCACGGGCAATGGATGGCACAATAAACCTCAAGAAATGCACCGTTGGCCACAAAAGCAAGGCCAACGGCTACTTAATACTTCATAATAGAGGACAGGAGGTATTCTTGTCTATGTAAAAGGAGTCTTTTAGGTAAACGCATAACTCAATTAGATGGATTTCAGTGAAGGTTACTTTTACACTACTTTTATTTCGAGTAAGTACCAGTTCTGTATGGTTGCTTTTAGTCTTGTGTGACAATGCTAGCTGCACAAAGATAGGGGTTTGTAAAAAAAAAAAAGAAAAAATTGGACATATATACTGTACTCTGTTAGGAATGGAACATTTTCCCCACACTGGGTGCCAATAGAGGGGACTGTTAGGAATGGAATATTTTCCCCACACTGGGTGCCAATAGAGGGGACTGTTGGGAATGGAATATTTCCCCTTGTGAACAAGCCATGTGCATTGCAGAAACATGATGCACGATAAGGAGGCCATCAAGGCCCAGTGCAAGCACTCGGCTCCCATAGCTGTCTTGCACACACTTTCCAGATATGCCAGCATTTTAATCTCTGTCTGAGGAGCAATTAGCCATCCAACAGAGACTGGCTGGTGGCTAAACCTCCTTGACAGGAGTCATAAAGGAAAGCGTCCTCTTCGGAGGTCGATTGGACTTCATTAAGTCTTTCTTGCCCGCTAATCACTCTCTCCAGTGCTGGCATTACTCGTGTTTGTATCTACTCCTGTTTGAATTCAATTGCAAACAGTCCTGTTGGAATAAAATAATCTGGGGCGACACCCCAGTCACCATATTTTTGGGTTAACATCTTAAAATCTTGGCTAAATTTTTGCCTCGGCTTACATTCGCCCGCTTGTTTAGCATCCAAAATACTGTCCGGTTTGTTTACGCCGGCAATTTAGATGACACCCCAGGACAAAATCTTACTTGCATGTGATCTTGCATTTGAGGACGTTTGTTGTCAGAGAGATACACGACGTAAGAAACACACGGACGGCACAAAAGAAAAATGGCGATGGTCCGTACCGAGACAAGGATGCAAGACCTCTGAAGTTTACGGCTTAAAGGGAAGATTCCATACCGCTCTGCATAGATTGTTTGTGGCATGAGTGCAGAACAAAGGGATTGCCCTCCATAATCTGCGCTCCTTCACACGTTCCATGTTCAGTTGTCCTTGCATTTGTCATTTGCAATTATTTTTGCATCCTTTCCTGCACTGAAACCTATAATTATTGTCTATACAAATTTTCCATCCATCCATCCATTTTCCTACGCTTATCCGCTTCAGTAGGGAAGTCCAGACTTCCCGGTCCCCGGCGACCTCTTCCAGCTCCACCGGGAGGACACCAAGGTGTTCCCAGGCCAGCTGTGAGACATAGTCCCTCCAGCGTGTCCTAGGTCTTCCCGGGGGCCTTCTGCCGACCGGGCATGCCCGAAACACCTCACCAGGGAGGCGCCCGGGAGGCATCCGGACTAGATGCCCGAGCCACCTCAACTGGCTCCTCTCGATGTGAAGGAGCAGCGGCTCTACTCTGAGCTCCTCCCGGATGGCCGAGCTTTTGTTTGGTGTAAACATTTTTGAGTGTCTGGAGGGGATTCATTGGATTTTTTGGCTATGGGAAAATTTGCTTCGGTTAGAGTCTGTTTTGGGGCCGCACGGTGGATGACTGGGTGGCATGTTGGCCTCACAGTCAGGAGGTTCATGGTTCGAATCTCCGTTGGGCATCTCTGTGTGGAGTTTGCATGTTCTCCCCGTGCGTGTGTGGGTTTTCTCCGGGTACTCCGCTTTCCTCCCACATTCCCAAAACATGCATGTTAGCTTCATTGGCCGCTCTAAATTGTCCATTAGAGTGTGAATGTTTGTTTGTCTACCCTGCGATTGGCTGGCGACCAGTCCAGGGTGTACCCCGCCTTTCGCCCAAAGTCAGCTGGGATAGGCTCCAGCATGCCCGCAACCCTAATGAGGATAAGCGGCATAGAAAATGGACGGATAGAGTCTGTTTTGGTTTGAGTCTGACCTGCTGAAAGTGATTAATGATGTTAACCAAGGCACCACTGTATAACGTTGAAGTCTTTTTACAATATAAAAAATCTCCCGTCTAGATGTAAGAATGTGTTTCATGTGCAGCAAGGGCGTTGTTGATGCCTTTCAGGAGATGCTCTTTCAAAGTCACAGTCACAATGGCTATCTGGGCAGTCAATAAACCGATGAAAGCAACTTCACAAAAGACGGCGGGGTCAACTTCAAGCCCGACATAAAGAAGCAGAAAGCTCAGAGAGCCCTTCTTTCTTTTCCCCCCTCACGCGCTCCATTCTCTTCTATTTTGTATTTTTTTCCTGCAGTTGTGTGTCCTGACCTTGCAGCTTCTACGGCCCATCCATCTTGGGCTGCTTAGCCATTTCGCCGGCTTCATACTGCGCAGATTAACACAATTCATCACCGCAATCATCCTCCATTCATCACCCTTTCCAATGAATGTTTTGACATCCAGTTAATTTTCTGCTGATGATTTATCAAATTATAATTACCATGCTCTGAAGGGCTCATTTATTATGTTGATACATGATAATGACGCCAAAGTGGATTGAATTTTAAGTAAGTTCTCCCTGTGATCATAACATTATTGTGAATCAGACGCTTTCTACTTGTTATGAAAATCGATAGGAGGCAAAGCAATGAGTCGATTCTTTTCCGCGCAGAGCCAATGATGTGCTCGCGCGCCCATCTTGGTAATTAACCAGCGCACCGATTGAAGAGGTTCCTTTCCTTATGGGTTATAGGTTACTTCTCACATGCTGCACACGGAGGAACTTCATTAGCCTCCTGCTTCACAACTCACTTGTAGCCTGGTTATTATCCCAGCTTATTCAAATCCGGTGGCGGCCCATCCAACATTTCCTGACCATTCCAATGCACGTGGTCAAACTGAAAGGGAAAAAAAAGCTATTGTGAATTTTTTTAGCGGGTAATAATAGCACATCCGTCCGCCCGGCAGGATCACCTTTCACCTTGCGATGGATAATTACTTGATTTTGGATTATTACGGGACTTCCTAACAAGCAGGCGCTGTCTTTGGATCCCCTGACCCCTAAGTCCGTGCACGGAGTTCTTGTGCAGAAGTGCAGTGCATTGTGGGCCAGTGCTCAGGGAGACGAGGGCTTAGGAGGTGTTAAAGGTTATTGAATGCTGGAGAATTTTCCTGGCGGCGCAGGCATTGTTTACAGCTATCTGGGTTTTTTTTTACTCTTTGCCCTTGGGCGTCGGCCTATAAACACAGCCGCTACCGCCGCCCCTCACCTCTACACCTCCACACACACACAACCAAGCTAGTGCAGAGGGTATGATTGTGAGTCCCCCCACACACACCTCCACAACTGCCTGCACCGCCTGCCCCGCTTTCCTGGATGTCCCAAAAGTGAAAGATGTGTCTGGTAAGTGAGAGAGGTCAAACACGAGCATGGATATTTATTACATGCACTGCAACCAGATGGAGGCGGCCCATCCATCAAGCCGAGCTGTCACGCCGGTCACAAACGTTTCCCATAAAGGTGGCCTACCCCTCCCGGTGCTGTAGCCTCTCTGAAAGATGGAGGTCCACGTGCACGGTGGACTGGTTTTGCACGTGAACTTTTAAGACACTGCACAGCCGCATGGATGTCTTTACAGGCGGACTTTGTTTGACAAAAGCAGCGCTCCCCTGCATGTCTTATCACGTCTGCTTGTCATGTACGCTCCGTAGTCAAAAGTTTGGACACGCCCTCCCATTCAACAACACGACAAAGCGTCCCGATAGTTTTGACTACGAATGAATGAGCAATCCGCCTGTGAAATGCAATGTAAGTCAAAGACACAAGACTTTCTTAGTGTTATGCAAAGCTGACAGAAAATGCAAAAAGTAGAAAGCACACCACTAACGGCAAAGAGGAAAAAAGTGACGCTAACCACAGAACGGGAAATGAAACATCATTCAACATAGTCACGGCTCTTGCGTCTTAGTGCAGGTGGTTCTCCTTTTATGTGCCTCCATGAATGTATTAAAAACTTTGTTTTGGTTCTCAAACAAGTGACTCGCTTGGGAAGCAGTCTCAGCCCCGTGAACAATATACACACACTACTCTCAATCCCCGAGCTGTCCATCGACAATCTCTTGATTGTGGACACTAAACAGGCCAGTGTCTGCCGTGCCGTGTCAAAACTACTTCTCCTATCCCTGCGTGTTATTGATGCTAACCTTGCAGCATAAAAATACCACCTTGCATAACAGAAATAACTACCAAGATTGAAGTTATCCACATAGTCAAAACTCACGTGAACTACACCGCAAATTTTGTAAAGCTGATTCTATCCCTAACCCCTAATTCTGACTGTAACCTCCAATCCTAACCCCTAATTCTAACCCTAACCTTTAACCCTAAACCTAACCAATACCTTTACCCCTAATTCTAACCCTAACCACTAATCCTATCCCTAACCCCAAATTCCAACCAAAACCTCCAATCCTAACCCCTTATCCTATCCATAACCCTAAACCTAACCAATAACTTTACCCTTTATTCTAACCCTAACCACTAATCTTATCCCTAACCCCAAATTCCAACCATAATCTCCAATCCTAACCCCTTATCCTAACCCTAACCCCTGATCCTATCCATAACCCTAGACCTAACCAATAACTTTACCCCTTATTCTAACCCTAACCACTAATCCTTTCCCTAAACCCTAATTCTGACTGTACCTCCAATCCTAACCCCTAATTCTAACCCTAACCTTTAACCCTAAACCTAACCAATAACTTTACCCCTTATCCTAACCCTAACCCCTGATCCTATCCATAACCCTAAACCTAACCAATAACCTTACCCCTTATTCTAACCCTAACTACTAATCCTATCCCTAACCCCAAATTCCAACCGTAATCTCTAATCCTAACCCCTAATCCTAACTTCTAACCCTAAACCTAACCAATAACTCTAACCCCTTATCCTTTCCACAACCCCTAATTCTGACTGTAACCTCCAATCAATTACCCCTAAACCCTTAAAACCCTATCCCAAACCACTAACACCTAACCTTAACCCCTAATCCTATCTCTAACCCCTAATACTAACTGTAACCTCCAATCCTAACCCTTAACCCTGACCTCTAACCCTAAACCTAACCAATCCCCAACCCCTAAACACTAACGCTGGGTGAGTACGGTCCCTCAAAGGAATATTATTGTCATTCCCAAACCCGAACCTTCCACGTTTCCGTGCGTCTAAGTCAACGTTGTCCTATTTTGTTCATGGATGGCGCTGTGGGGACAGTCCAAATAAAGGGCAGGATGCTGCACGAGCGGCCAGGCATCTTAGGGAGATATTAAAGGAGTCCAAGTGGGAGCAGTGGAAGGGCGTTTCTGACACTTGCTCCCTCATTCATCAGCCTCTCATAGGCCCGTCGGTGACAATGAAAAGATTTCACAATACAGCCGCGGCAGAAACTCATTCTGGCCCTCATCCATCATGCTCAGCCCGCTAGCCGTTCCACTGACCTAATCTGTGATGCTTGGCTGCTCGCACCGCGTTCCTTAAAGGCAGGCTTCATTACTGTGAGGGAGAGCAGGAGATAGAGGCCAGCGGGGGCCAAGGGCCTGGAGAAAAGGGGGCCACGCTAGTCAGATACACACAGGGACTTTCGGTACATAAACCAGAAAGGCAGTCCGCTGTCACAATCAGCTGCAACCCCGCAGGACACACCGTCATGGTAGCGCATTTGATGGGCCTTTGGAGTAAATACGCTGGATGCACCAAAGACGGGACCCTAAAGTGGTACCAAACATAAGTATCCGGGAAGTACTTGGAGTTCAAATTACAGTGGTGTTACTTGTGATCCTACCTCACAAAGGACAAGTGTGATGGTAATCATAGACCCACAAATAGCACATGCAGTAACAGTCTGGCGTCTCAGTACAATATGAGCAGTAATAGAGATCCAATCTATTGCAGGAGTGTCCAATGTGCAGCTCGGGGGCCATTTGTGGCCTGCAGCACATTCTAAACATTTAATTTGACAAGAAAACAAAGAAAAACAACAGCAAAAACTGGAAATTACGTGGTCGTTTTACAATAATATAATCGAACATGTTAAGCCAAAAAGTTGCTATCTAACTAGAAAAAGTCATCAATTTACGAGAATGTCGCTGTAATATTAGGAAACACAAACAATGAATTTTTGGAAACTAGTTTGGGGTGAAAGTTTTAATTTAAATGGAAAAAAGACAATAAAGACTATATTACAAAAATAAAATTTACAAGAAGTAAATTAAAATATTTGGGGAATAAATTGGCAGACATGGGAAAAACCCAGCAGTAATTTTACAAAAATAAAGTCAAAATATTAGGGGATAAAAGTCTCATTTTGACAAAAAAAAAACTGCAGTTTTACAAGAATTTACTTGTGATATTACAGAAAAAAATATTTTAAAAGTTATAACATATATAGAAAAAAAATCACCGGCAGAAATGGGCAAAATAGCATTAATTTTACAAGAACACCAACAAAATATTGAGAGGCAAATATTGTACTTTGAAGAGATATACTGCAATTTTATGAGAATAAACTTTATTTTATGAAGAAAAATATTGTCATTTTGGTAGCAAATGGTTTAAATATTAAATATTTTTTGTCATAAATCTATGAGAAACAAACAAATAAAATTCACTTGTAATGTTTGGAAATTTTTGGGGAAAAGGTTATAATATTATGGGAACAAAGTCATAATATTACATAATTTACAAGAAAAAAAAAAAACATTTGGAAAATGACAAAACGACAACAGCAAAAATGGAAAAAGAAAGCAGTAGTTCTATGAGAATAAAGCATTAAAAAATAAAAATGAAATAAGCTGCAATATTATTATAATCATCTTTATAATGATTATCATAATATTATAAAATATTGTAATTTTAGTAGCATATAGGCTAAATTTTAAAGGGAAAAATATGAGGAACAAATAGGTTGGGGAAAAACATATAACATTATGATAATAAAGTCATAGTATTACAAAATTTACACAAGGAAATTTTAAATGTTTGGAAAATGTTTCATATGAGAAAAATGAAAAATAATTTTTATGAGAAAAATAATCGTATTCTAACAAGAATAAATGCATGTTATTATGAGAAATAATTGCATTTAGCAGCATAGAAAAAATTATGAATCAAAATGAGAAGAAACATTTTTTGAATTTTTGAAAAATTTGTTTGGGAAAAAGTAACCATATTTTGGAAATAAAGTCAAGATATTCTACGATTAAAGTCATAATACTACCAAAAAAAAAAGAAGAAATATTTGGAAAATAAACAGCACTCATCTGAAGTCATAATAGCAGGGTTAGAATTTGTAGTATAGTTTTACATTATTTCAGTTTTGCATTAGTACCTTGGTTTTTGCACACCACTGTTTTTATAGGATTTGGTTTTAGTACACTGTCTCGGTTAAAGGACTGCCAAATAGTACGCTTAACAAACCAGTCGGTTTGCTCGTCTATCATTCCGTGGACTCGAGTGGCCAAACGAAGCACCCACTTATTGGTGACTGCATCTCTGTGAAGAATCATAGCGTTCAAGCCAACTGCGTATTTCTGTGTGTTAGGCGAATTGGTTGTCAGGCAGTCTTTGTGTGTGTGTTTTTTTTAAGATGTCAATCAAATAGCCTTCCACTTGTCAATCAATCACGGAATTTAGGCAGCTGGATCCTGCCACAAACAATATCTTCAATGACGACCGGTATGAGATGTGAAAGTCCCAAAGGGTTGGTGTGAATCTGTGATTAACTGTGGTGAAGAATGTACCGGGTCAACGTAGTCTTCTGCAAACTGACCGGGTGAACAGCTCCTCCGCTGGTTGCAGACCGGAAGTGCACTCCACTCCATTTAGCAGTCCATTTCATCAGAATTCACAATGTATTCCTGGATTATTATCAAGCGTATCCATCTACGTCCAGAACAGAACCCCGGACTGCCTACCTGACCCCAGAGCAGTTATTTAAGGACCTCCACCACCTCACTTCTCCTTCCTTATCTCTCTGACTGGCCTAATGGAGCTTGTCTCTGCACCCAGGGACAAATTCAATCAAGCACCATAGCAAAACATCGTCAAATAACATTGCTTTAGCACCACGGGAAGTTGTTATAGAAAATCAAGTCCACCATTCCGACGCGGCAGAGACTCGACAGCGAGCTGCGGAGAACTGATTTTGGGATGGGGTTGGTTTTTGGGTTTTTTTCCCTCCCCTTTCAATGTACTCGGATGCTCGCTAGCTCTGAGTGCCATTCTAGATGTATCCATGGTTGACACCCAACACTGGTTGGGGTGGCGGTGGGGGGGTTGCAGATTAGAGAGACAGCTAATAGACGGAAAAAACTGCCCCCCCCCCAACACCGTGCAGAAAGATCCAACTGTCTGTTTGCCAGACTCAGCACAGATTACATCCAAAGCGAGGGATTTGAACTAACGCGTCCATAAGGTGCAGATATATCATATGGGAAATGCAGTCCTGTAGCTTTAAAGCACATTTTATCTCGTCCTTGACACGTCTCCCTCTTGCAGTTAGATTTCAATTCAAATCTATACCACAATAAACATGTGGAGATATATTTTGGCACCTTTTCTATTATCTATGTGGCTATTTTACAACGCTATCCGAGATTCAAGATATCCGTCGGATAGTCGGATCTCGGATTCAGGAGGACTCAACTCCACGTTCTCAGCAGGGTCCTTGAGGCCGCATGTGAGTTGACCAACCAGTCTACATGTGTTTCGCGCACTTGGAGAAGGCACTTGACCGTGTTCCTCGGGGGATACTGCGGCGAGTGCTCCAGGAGTATGGGGTTTGGGACCATCTGATTCAGGCGGTTCGTTCCCTTTTTGACCAGTGTCAGAGTTTGGTTCCCAATTGCTGGCAATAAATCTGACCAGTTTCCAGTGAGGGTCTCTGGACTCTGCCAGGCCTGATTCTGTTCATTACGTTCATGGACAGAATTTCTAGGCACGGCCAGGGCGTCGAGGGATTCCGGTTTGGTGGCCACAGGATTGGGTCTCTGCTTTTTTCAGATGGTGTTGTCCTGGTGGTTGGATCGGTTCACAGCTGAGTGTGAAGCGGCCGGGATCAGAATCAGCACCTCCAAGTACGATGGTTCTTGACCGGAAAAGGGTGGAGTGCCATCTCCGGGTCGGGGATCAGAACCTGCTCCAAGTGGAGGTGTTTAAGTACCTAAGTGTTTTGTTCATGAGCAAGGGAAGAATGGATTGGTGCAAAAAATCTTAAAAAATCTCTTTTTTTTTTTAAATACAACTTTTGATCCCCCAAAATATGACCCTCCTTTCACCCTGGATGAATGTAAATTTTACCCCCATCAATAACAAAAAAAACCTAAAAAAGTACAACTTTTGGTCTGAAAAAAAATGTACTAAGTAACAATTTGAAGATGACAAAAATCATTTTTAAAAAAAACATAATTTTATGAGACTAAAACTGTAATATTACAGGTTCTTGTCAGTAAACCCCATTATCCTCATACAACTTTGTCAATTTGTCAACAATATTTATAGTATAAAATACATAATTAAATGTTTTTTTTCCCAATGAATAAGTTTTTTAGTACAAAAATGTGACAGTTTTCATGAAAGAATTTTCATAATTTTTGCTGTTTTTAGTTTTTCTTTGAGCAGAGACCAATACTGCTTTGTAGTCCCAAAAAACGCTATTCATCTCATTTTAGTGTCTGGACACCAAGTCAATAAAAAGTCCAGTAATTCAGCGCGGACGGAACCGAGGACGAGATGCTTTTATAGGAAGCTGTTAGGAAGAGCTGAGGCCTCGGACGATTTGGGTTTTTTTTTTGGTGACAATTTAACAGGTTCTCCTGAAACATTCAACGACTATGCTGACAAGTTAACTGCGCTGCCAATCAGTATTTCCTGTTACCCTCGTGGACAAAAAAGAGAAAAAAAAAATATGGCGTGGAGGTCGAGGCGGGGGTGACGAGGCATTAAGGCTCATTAATTCGGATCATCCATCAAAAGGAGACGGGGTGACGTCTCCTGACACGATGTGTGGAAAATACGAATAAGGAAGCAACGACGTACATACATCACGCTGGTTTTTAGAGTGCTCCATGTTAACTCTAACCATCACAGGCTTAGCTCCGCCCACCGCATAACAAGGCAGCAGATCCCACATCAACGCGAGGAGGAGAAAACAATTAAGCAGGGTTTTAACCTGTCAATCGGGCCACTCGCACGCTCTGATCCGCCTCCTACCTAACGCCCCCCCCCCAGTGATACGCCGCCGGCAGCTGGGATGGCTTGACTGACGGCAGCCCCCGTCCGGGCACCGAGAGGCGCCCGCGCCGACGCCTCGGACATGAGAAAGGCAGATTGGGGTGGACGTGTGAAGAGGCCAAAAGACAGAACGGGAGAGGACTCTCCAAATGTAGCATGGAGCATGGAGATGGTGTCTCTCTTATTACCAATTTGTGGAAGGGGATTATACATTAAAGTAACTATTTTTTGGTATCTTATGCCTTGATAAGTCAGAGGGAACCCCTAAAAATGACACTTCGAGAAGGATGGGAGGGTTGGCACGTTTGTACCAGGCTCATTAAGATATTGCCTTAACATTAAAAAATAAAGAAAAAAAACAGAAAATACTATAAATGATAAAGTTTTTTTTGTAATGTTTTATTTAAACTAAGAACAAAAATGATCAATAATATTACAACTTATTGCACATATCTTAATGTATTTTCTGACATTGTTTTTGCTCAATTACTATTTTTTTACTCTTCAGTATGACTTTCATAGTTTTTTATATGATAAGACCAGTTTAAAAGGCGATGCGACGTAAAGGCTCTTTTTTTTCTTGCAAAAATATGATTTGGTCACATGGAAAAAAATACCACTGTTAATTAAAAATATATAATTTTTTTCCCAGAAAAAATATTTTTTTTAACCCGTGGAAAAAAAACCCCAAAAGTGCAGCTTTTTCACACCGAAATATGCCAATTACTCTTAATTAACACATTTTTGTATTAAACAATGAGTTTTTTCCGGTTATGCGTGACTGGCAATCCCAAAAATAGGAAGATATTAACACTTTGAGAAGGACAATTAAACATGTTAGTCCCCCCGCGCTTTTGGGAGAGTTGGCACAAGGCTCATAAAAATATTACCTTTAACATGAAAATTAGAAAAAAATCTGACTAATACCACCGCAAAGTATTACTTTTTAATTATTTTTATTTAATAAAAAATAATTAATTTTATCAATAATATTACAACTTTCTGCATGTAATATTTTAATGTATTGAAGACATTTTCTGTCTTAATTTTTTTTTACTGGATAGTCTTAATAGTCATAATAAGTCCGATGCAAAAGGCTACAATACATTAAAACTATTTTTTTCTTGCAAAATATGACTTGTTCCCCCAGACATTTAGGACAACATATGACTTTTTCCCTGAAAAAATATATATTTTTTAATCTGTTGTGGAAAAAAAAATAGCCACCCCCCAAAACACAGCTATTACCCAGAAAAAAATACAAGGAAAAATATGACTGTTTCTCCTGGCAAAATATGACCTTTCCTTTTTATGTAATACATTTTTTCTGCAAAAAAAATAAATGACTTTGCTTTTTTTGTGAGAACCCCCCCCCCAAACTGTACGTATCCCTTTCTGAACAAAAGTAACCCCTGAAATTAATCAAACTGGCGGAAAAACTAATGGGAATGAGTACTTGGGAACTGTAATTCTTGCATCCAATTCAGTACAGTTTACAAAAAAGTCCAAATATGTTCAAATAACACAATGAAGTGGGCGACACGGGAAAATTGCATATTCCGATGCTTTGCAATTGGAGTTTTTAAAAGGCTTCTGACTCCAGTTGAGCATGCGATGATGACTTACATTTGTCAGACGGAATTATGGGCTAAACACGTTGGCAGCGCGTCTCCTTCCAAAACCCTTTGGGTTCCGTACTGTTCTGTTAACCATCAGCAATTATCTCCCTGTCAGAGCTAAAGGTAACAAATTTCCTCCCCCCGTCCCAGCCAGCCGCTATCATCCTCCGGACACCGGCATCACCTGACAGCAGCTAAATCACGGCGGCCGGGCCGAGGCTCCTGACAGACAAATGCACTACCTTGGAAAACGCCGGGCCCATCACTCAAGGAGGAGCGTGTGGGGCGGGAGGGGGGGTAGTATCTCCCTGCTGACCTTACACTTCCTATTCCTCCCTTTTCCGGGACGCACGCCTCCATTTGCTTTTTTCTTTGAGAGATAAACTGCCCCCGTGTTTTCCGCGCGGGTCTCCGTTTCCAAATAGCGGAATTATTAATGACCGCGGTGCTGCTTCGTCTTACGGCGGCGTCACAACAGGAACACCACACACGAATTCTGCTCCAAACACGCGGGGATTTGTGTTACACGGACAGAAAGTAGAACATTTTGCTTCGTTGGAGCAAAAACTCTCAATATTTACTTCATTTGAAAAACGCACGTGCAGCACCTAAATGATGTTTTGTTATGGAAATGGCGGTCATTGGCGTCGTAAAAAATTCATTTTTATTTGCACATATTAGCGTTAGCATTCCCACCACACAGTCTGGGGTGGCCCATTACGCAGTCTGGGGTGGCCCACTACGCAGTCTGGGGTGGCCCACTACGCAGTCTGGAGTGGCCCACTACACAGTCTGGAGTGGCCCACTACACAGTCTGGCCTACGCAGTCTGGGGTGGCTCACTACACAGTCTGGGGTGGCCCACTACGCAGTCTGGAATGGCCCACTACACAGTCTGGGGTGGCCCACTACACAGTCTGGAATGGGCCACTACCCAGTCTGGGGTGGCCCACTACACAGTGAGGAGTGGCCACTACAAAATAGTACTTCCAGAAACTGCAAAAAACAAGCAACATGGACACGTTAGGGGCTGGGCAGTTTTGGGAAAATTCTAAACCACGATTAACTGAACCTCCAACCTCCGTTTTGGTTATCTGCAATTAATATTTGTACGTGAAGATGAGCAATTTAGGGTCATTTATCGGACCAGTGGAATAAAACCAAAAATGCTCAATTCGTCAATTTAGCTAGCTATCATCTACCAGACTATGCTAGCTATTAGCTAACTGTGTAAGCACAAGAGTTATTATTTAAACTGTTCCCTAAAAATAACTGCTTTAATCTAACTACCTAAATGTCTACCTATCTAAGAATCGATCAATCCAACTACCGAACTACATTTCAGTCTGCAGTATGTATCAAGCAACAATTCGTCTATCAAGCTAGCTATTAGCTACTATGAGCTAACTCGGATTGTGTGACCAAATGAGTTATTATTTAAACCTTTCCCTAAAAATAATCATGCGTTTAAACTACCTAACAACCTACCTATCTATTAAGTTATCTACAGTATGTATCAAGCCTCAATTTGTCGATCTAGCTAGCTATCAGCTACTTGACTATGCTAGCTACTGGCTAGCAAGTGTGACACTAGGAGTATGTTTTTTTTAAAAACCTTTTCTTGCAATAGTTGTGTTTTTGCATCAATACTTCTATCTCCCCTGCTAGGCATCGGGTACCAGACTATGCTAGCTATTAGCTAACGCAGGCTGTGTGACCAAAATATCAACCTTTCGCTAAGAATAATCATGTTTTTATTTATCTACCTAGATATCTACCTGTCTACGGATCGATCAGTCCAACCACCCAACTACATTTCAGTCTGTCGGCAGTATGTATCAAGCAACAGTTTGTCTACCAAGCTAGCTACTTGACTATGCTAGCTACTAGCTGGCTGGGCCTGCGTTATTAAATCTGTTATCATTTAAACTGTGCCCTATATATAAAGGTTACCTCCCTAATTACCTATCAGTTTGTCTACCTGCAGAATGTATCTAGCATCTATGAAGCTAGCTATTAGCTACCTGACTACGCTAGCTACGAGCTAGCTCTGACTGATCAATCAAGTAAACATTTCCACAATGCATCTTTCTTTTGCATCAATAGTAAGATTAGTGTGACAGTTAGCCAGGTGTATTATTAGCTCTATCAGATGGTAAGAAATATTTGGAGCAAAAAGGACGAGAAGCCCACGTAGCATCACAATTGTAAACAGGCGACCGCTAGGCTTCAATTGGAGGTTTGCTCAGTTACCCGCTGTCGCTAACCACCGACAATTGACTCACAGCTTGTGAAGCAGTCTTGCTACAAAACGGGCCAGGCAGTTGCGCAACAAGGGGGACACAACCGCCAACGCCGGGATGCAATTGTACCAGAGAACCAGCCTACCCGGGGCTGCGCTGGTTGGACTGCAGTAATTGAAGGTCTAAACACCTTTCAGGGATGGGGAAGAACATGTGTGGGGGTGGAATTGCGTTCCAACTTTGGCAGATTGCAGGCAGATGTTGTGTCTTTGCAGAAAGTCATTAATTGGAGCCAATTACCAATTAACACGACACCCCCGACCCCATCCATGCTTGCTTTATGGACTATTTACTACCTGAACGCTCTGTTTCTTAAGCATCTACTACACAAACGTCAGTCAAAGATCCTTTATATGGTAGGAGTCTTCTTCTTCTTTTCATTTGGGCTTAGCCCTTCAGGGGTCGCCACAGCGAATCAATTTCCTCCATCTAACTCTGTCTTCTGTATCCTCTTCTACCTTCATGTCCTCTTTCACTACATCCATAAACCTCCTCTTTGGTCTTCCTCTAGGCCTCCTGCCTGGCAGTTCAAAACTCTGCATCCTTCTACCAACATATTCACTATCTCTCCTCTGAACATGTCCCAACCATCTCAGTCTGGCCTCTCTGACTTTATCTCCAAAACCTCTAACATGTGCTGTCCCTCTGATGTGCTCATTCCTGATCCTGTCCATCCTGGTCACACCCAAAGAGAACCTCAGCATCTTCATCTCTGCTACCTCCAGCTCTGCCTCCTGTCTTTTCCTCAGCGGCACTGTCTCTGGAGTGCCACCCTGTTTTTAAGGACCTGCTGTAAATAAGCTAATCAAAGATCTTCTATATGACAGGAACACGCTGCTGTTTTAAGTACCCGATGCAAAAATGACAAGACTGCTGTGATGCTTTTGGGGCAGAATGTTGTTTTTAAGGACATGCTGCCGCTGCTTTTGCCAAAAAAAGAAAAAAATCAAATATTATTTTACTTTTTAGGAACTCTGATGTCTTTAAGGACTTCTAGTCAAAGATCCTCTATATGACAGGACCGGTATGATGGGATTTTTGGATGACTTACAGCTGTTTTTAAGGAGCTCCATATGACAGGAACACCATCATGTTTTTCAGGACTTACTGCCGTTTTTAAGGACCTGTGGCTGCAAAAAGGCAAATACTATCTTTATGACAAGTGTTCTGCTGTTTTTAATTTTAAAAAATGCCCGTCTAAGAGTCTCAATTTACAGGAACACGCTGCTTTTTTTAAGAACCTACTGCAAAAACACTTGTGAAAAGATCCTTGTTTTTTAAGGACCCGTCGCTGCAAAAAATAGGCAAAGATTATCTACATGACAAGTTTTTAAAGATCTACAGCAAAATGCTTGTTCAAGATCCACTGTTTTACAGGGACGCGGCCTTTTTTGACAGCAAAAACAAAACAAAATCAAGAAAGCAGCTGACAAAGATCCTCCCAAGCTTGTTCTACACAAGCCAAAGTTTTTTGACTCTACATTTTGAGATGGTATATTAATAAACCGACGCATTAGGGAGTGCATAATTATTAGGCAAATGAGTATTTTGACCACATCATGCTCTTTATGCAAGTTGTCTTCTTCCAGGCTGGAAAGCCTACAACCAAATAAGCGTGTTAGGTGATGTGCATCTCTGTAATGGGAAGGGGTGTGGTCTAATGACATCATCACCCTATATCAGGTGTGCAAAATTATTAGGCAACTTCCTTTCCTTTGGCAAAATGGGTCAAAAGAAATTCTTGACAGGCTCTGAAAAGTCAAAAATAGTGAGATATCTTGCAGAGGGATGTGGCACTCTTAAAATTGTCAAGCTTCTGAAGCGTGATCATCCAACAGTCGGTGTGGACAAAACAAAATAACTGCCCATGAACTGAGATAAGTCAAGCGTGCAGCTGCCAAGATGCCAGGATGCCACCAGTTTTGCCAAATTTCACAGCTGCAACATCACTGGAGTGCCCAAAAGCATAAGGTGGGCAATACTCAGAGACATGGCCAAGTAAGAAAGGCTGAAAAACCACCACCACTGAACAAGACACACAAGCTCAAACGTCAAGACCGGGCCAACAAACATCTGAAGACAGATTTTTCTAAGCTTTTTTGGACTGATGGAATGAGAGTGAGTCTTGATGGGCCTGATGGATGGGCTCGTGGCTGGATCGGTAAAGGGCAGAGAGCTCCAGTCCGACTCAGACGCCAGCAAGGTGGGGGTGGAGTACTGGTTTGGGCTGGTATCATCAAAGATGAGCTTGTGGGGCCTTTTCGGGTTGAGGATTAAGTCAAGCTCAACTCCCAGTCCTGCTGCCAGTTTCTGGAAGACACCTTCTTCAAGCAGTGGTAGAGGAAGAAGTCTGCATCCTTCAAGAAGAACATGATTTTCATGCAGGACAATGCTCCATCCCACGAGTCCAAGTACTCCACAGGGTGGCTGGCAAGAAAGGCTCTAAAAGAAGAAGAACTAATGACTTGGCCTCCTTGTTCACCTGATCTGAACCCCACAGAGAACCTGTGCTCCATCATCAAATGTGAGATTTCCAAGGAGGGAAAACAGTACACCTCTCTGAACAGTCTAGGAGGCTGTGATTTCTGCTGCACGCCATGTTGATGGAGAACACATCCAAACACAACACAATCCATGGATGGCAGGCTTTTGGGTGTCCTTGCAAGGAAAGCTCACTGATTTGTTTTTGTTTTGTTTTTGAATGTCAGAAATGCATATTTGTGAATGTTGAGATGTTATACTGGTTTCACTGGTGAAAATAAGTCATTGAAATGGGTATATATTAGTTTTTGTTAAGTTGCCTAACAATTATGCCCAGTAACAGTCACCTGCACACACGGATATCCTCCTAAAATAGCTACAGCTAAAAACTACTTCCAAAAATATTCAGCTTTGATATGAACGCGTTTTTTGGCTTCGTTGAGAACATGGTTGTTGTTCAACAATAAAATAATCCTCAAAAATACAACTTGACTAATAATTCTGCACTCCCTTGTAAAATGCCAAATAACAGCAAACCACCACCAACAACAGCAACGCCAAAAATGGGTTCTTCTTCTTTCTTATCTTTTGGGTGCCATGCTTGCTGATGCACAAACACGTGCACGCCCAGACGCGCTATCATGCGTGTGCGCGTGCGTGCGTGTGTGTGTGTTGCCAGCAGAGAGGAAGGAAACTCCCCTCGTCCTCCCTGTAATTTCCTCCCCCTCTTCCATCCTCCGCGCTGGCGCTTGATAAGTAAGAACATTAGTTTGATGCCACTTGCCAGGCTCAAATGAAAAGAGAGCTGACTTTAATGGCACGGCAATTAATCGGCCCAATGGACAGACAGCTAAAAGTCGAGATATTGACTTCATTAGGGATAATGTATGATGTCATTAAGACAGCCGGGTCACCTTGTGTGTCGTACACGACGCTTAATATAGTGGCGTTGGCTATGAAGAAGATAAATTCCGATGTGGCGGGATGAAGCTGATTAGAAAATAATTTATCCGCCGAGGCGAGGGCCTGTCTGCGAGACCTCGAGAGGGAACCAAAAGGGATAATGTGTTACCGATCATACTTAATTAGAGCCCAGATGGATTTGCTGCAGCAATTTAATCATTATTGTTTGGCTCTAATCTACAAAGACGAACACCGACGTCTTCCCTCTGCCTCGTTTATTTCCCGACGATGGGACTCTTTGGACTGCAATGCATGCACGATGAAATAGACTCAGTCTATCACGTTTTCAACATATCGACTTCTACTTCGGATGTAGGTTCAGGGGATGGGCGCAATACTCCGCTGATTGGTTATTAGGAAACATGACACTGTGAGGTTCATCCATCCGAGGTCTCTACCGCTTGTCCGAGGTCAGGTCGTGGGGGCAGCAGCCTAAGCAGGTAAGCCCAGACTTCCCCCTCCCCGGCCACTTCGTCCATCTCTACCCAGCAGATCCCGAGGCGTTCCCAGGCCAGCTTAGAGACATAGTCTCTCCAACGTGTCCTGGGTCTTCCCTGAGGTCTCCTACCGGTCGGACATGCCTCCTCAGGGAGGCGTCCAAGAGGCATCCTAACCAAATGTCTGAGTCACTTCAATTGACTTCTCCAATGCGGAGGAGCAGAGGTTCTACTCCGAGTCTCTCCCGGATGACAGTGCTTCTCACCCTATCTCTAAGGGAGAGCCCAGCCACCCTGCGAAGAAAACTCATTTCGGCCGCTTGTACCCGCCGTCTTGTCCTTTCGGTCACTACCCAAAGCTCATGAGCATAGGTGAGGGTAGGAACGTAGATCCACCGGTAAACTGAGAGCTTTGCCTTTCGGCTCAGCTCTCTCTTCACCACAACGGACCAATGCAGAGTCCGCATCACTGGAGAAGCTGCACCAATCCACCTGTCCATCCCGGACATTGTGAGGTATAGATCGTAAAAAAGCTGACATTTTTTTGTGTCGTCATCCTTTATGAACAGTTGCGAGGAGACAATTGATCCGGTACATTTTTGCCTTTAAAGTAACAAATTACGTAACAAAAAGTAACAAAGGAACAACAACTGTGCAGACCCATCCATCCTTCCCATTGATCTTGTCATCCATCCTACCAACTATTCGCCCAGCCATTGAGCTAATCATCCATCCACCCATCTATCTATCTGCTGATCCATTGATCCATTCATTCATTGATCCATCCATCCATCCTTGCTTATCCAAGGTCTGGCAAGCGGAGAAGCCCAGACTTCCCTCTCCCCAGCTCTTGCTGGCGGATCCCCGGCCAGTTGAGAGACATAGAATACGAGGTGTATCAGAAAGGTTCCGAGACTGTTGTCACAAATGATATATTTTCAAATCCAAGCTACAAACTGCAAGTTCTCCCCTGGAGTCTCCAGCCTTCATCTGCAACTCCTTCATGCACTTCTAGAAGAATTCTTCCACGACTCTTTGAGTAGGGACGTAGCTCCAGCACGGTGATGTTCTTCTCGGCCAGGAACTGTCGAATACTCAGTGCATTGGGGGCATGCACAAGTTGTCCTGTTGTAACTCACACCTCTTTTCGTGCACTGACAGACGCAAACATTGCAATATTTTTTTGTAGGCATTCTTTGTATCGTCTGGCCTTGTGGCAAAAACCTGCAGTGGACGATCCCACTCACATGGTAGAATGGGATCAACATAAACAGTCTTGGCACTTTTCTGGCACACCTCATAGTCTCTCCAACGTGTCATGGGTCTTCCCTGAGGCCTTACATCGGTTGGACTAACCTGAGCCACTTCCCAGGCAGGTGTTCGGGGGGCATCTTGACCAGATGCCCAAACCATCTCATCGGACATCTCTCAATGCAGGGGTGCAGGGATTCTACCAAGAGTTTCTCCCTGATAGTAGTCCCTGTCCCTGATCCATCGTGATGAAGAGTGAGCTGAGCAGTAAGGCAAAGCTCTCAATTTACTGGCTGATCTGTTTTCCTATCAGCCTTCCTATCAGCCAAAACCTTTGGTTTTGAGCTTTGGGTAGTGACCAAAAGAATCTGATCGCGGGTACAAGTGGCCAAAATGAGTTTCCTATGGTGTTCGTACGGTAACAATATGCATGTGCTTAAAAACCACAATCAGCTTGCATAAAGACCACTCTCTGCACGCACAGGCATTTTCAATAACTGTCCGACTATCTCCAGGTCAGAAACAATCCGAGGCAGAGCAAGGCGGGTGGTAATGGCCTCCTTTCAACCTCTTAGTAAGTAAGAGTGTCAAAACGTCAAGCGCTTAGAATGCACTTAGAGTGACCGTGACCATGCAGACGTTCATATTCAGAGACAGTGGTTTTTAGGTACGCTAATTGTGATTTAGGACTTTGGAGGTTCTAGGTTCAAATCTCCGTTGGGCATCTCTGTGTGGAGTTTGCATGTTCTCCCCGTGCGTGTGTGCGTGGGTTTTCTCCGGGTATTCCGGTTTCCTCCCCTATTCCAAAAACATGCATGTTAGCTTCATTGGCCGCTCTAAATTGTCCATTAGAGTCTGAATGTTTGTTTGTCTGCTCTGCAAACGACTGGCGACCAGTCCAGGGTGTACCCCGCCTCCCGTCCAAAGTCAGCTGGGATAGGCTCCAGCATGCCCGCGACCCTAATGAGGATAAGCGGTATAGAAAATGAAAAATGAACCTCCAAACCTTGGAAAAATGTTATGATATTGATATGACAATGATCATTTTAAATACTCCAATCGTGTGGATGGACATTTTTCGTAACACCAAAGCGGGGGAGTAGTGCATTCCTAAAAGACTGCCATGTTCGTGTGGACGTAGCCTTAAGTCGTTAGGTTCCTGGCACCATTTAACAACAGCAGCTAAGCAATGTTTACAATGTGCAAGGCAACGTGAAAGGGACTCCAGTCCCGACCGGTTTGCGGTGTAAAGAAGAACGACATGACGTCAGCTTTGGGAAGTCGAGCGCCATCAATCGATGAATCGAGCAGTAGATGAATTTTCCACAAAGTCCAAGACGGGAGTTAGGTTTGGATAGTGTAAAAGCAGCTTTAAAGTCCAATCCAATAACATTAAAGTCCCCTTTTTGTCTCTTTCCCTCAGGACTATTGAGAGGTACAGAACATCCACTACTTTCTACAGCGACCTTGCCATGCTTTTTCTTTTTTCCTGTGTGTGTGTGTGTGTGTGTGTGTGTGTGATTATCGGCAGTTTCTCATCTGGCTGCGGCGCCGCTCATTTGTCATGATTATTGCTTAGTTCTGGCCTGTCATTGGATGCCAGAGATCAATGGCTTTGGACTCTCCCTCTTCTGTATGGGCAGCCCAAACAGCCTTTTCTCTGCTAAATGAGGCTTTCCCTCCATCCATCCATCCATGCAGCCTGCCTTCCTTCCCTCCCTCGCTCTCTCCACGTCTTCCTCTCTCTCCCTCCAGAGTCATTTCATCAATTTGGTAGTCTATACATCTTTCTTTTTCCAATCAGCGCTGACATAGTGTCTTCTCTTGCAGGCACTGAAAAGACCAAACTCTGGAGTCCCAGCCCGCCATTTCTTATTCCTAAAGGATTTCCGTTTTGGGGGGTTTTGTTCCCCCGGCAGGGTTCAAGTGAAGTCTTCTAAATGTTCTGGCTTAACTTTTCCCCACAATGAAAAGAAAGCTTAAGGGCTTGAAGTCCTGAGGTTTACTATAATGTAAAAAAAACAAATGAAGCAAAGTTCGATATTGACGGGTCGACAGGGAAAGCGTCGCTTTTTACGTGTTAAAATTTAATGTAGGACTAGAGTAGGGTCCCCCCTCCTCTTTGGCGAGGTACATGGTGCCCTGTGGTTATGGTGTCCAACTATTTACATAGCCGGTGGTACGCAAGCCTAAGCTGGCATAAGTGATGTGGTTTGTACTGCGGTAAAGCCAACTGTAATGGTCCGCATGGAAACCTGTCTTTTCAAGGGCCCGTCCACACGTAAGTATTTTATGCTTTCAGGCTTTCGTCCACACGGCAACGGAATTCCTAGTGCTGCCCCGTGTGACCAGAAGTGGGCGGTTGTGTGCTGCGCCGAAAAGCCAACATTGTTATGTTGGCTGGTATCAAATAAGTATGCTGAGTCATGGAAATTCACACATACTGGGCACGGCCATTGAAATTCTGGTTTTGTGACGACGAGCGATGAGCCGGGTACTCGTTTTACACAGGTATCCGTTACGGGTAATGCATTTTTGCAGTAGAGTACAAGCATGAAACGAGTACAGCTCCTAATGATCCATAATTGCGATCTGTTTCACTCTTTTTCGGTTTTGGTGGACTTGTCTGTTTTGTTAATCACGTTTGACAAGACTGGGGTGAAAACGGCTCGTGTGGCGTCGGTCACTGCCTGTGTTTTTTTCGGCTGGTGATGTAAAGCCAATGGGAAAACTTTGCTCGTAGTACTGAACGCCGCGCTTTTCATTCATTCATTCATTTTCTATGCCGCTTATCCTCATTAGGGTCGCGGGGATGCTGGAGCCTATCCCAGCTGGCTTTGGGCTAGAGGCGGGGTACAGCCTGGACTGGTCGCCAGCCAATCGCAGGGCACATATAGACAAACATTCACACTCTAATGGACAATTTAGAGTGGCCAATGCATGGATGTTTTTGGAATGTGGAAGGAAAGCGGAGTCCCCGGAGAAAACCCACACACGCACGGGGAGAACATGCAAACTCCACACAGAGATGCCCAACAGAGATTTGAACCCAGGTCTTCCAGATCTCCTGACTGTGTGGCCAATGTGCTAACCACTCATCCGCCGTGCGGCCGACCTTACTCTCTTAATATTGCAATCTTTTTTCCCGTAAATGTACGACTTCCTTGTTGCAAATTTACAACTTTATTGTCAAAATCTCCGATTTTTTAAAGCCGTAACAGGCATTGCCAGGAATGGGTCAAAAGTAATAGTAAGACTTTGTTCTTGTACATTTCAATTTTTATTCCAGTAAAATAAGGACATTTTTTGTAAAATAGTTTTCAATCTCAAAATCTGTGTTTTGTTTTTTTTAAAATGAATTTTAATAATCCGTTGCAGAAAACATTTACGTTTACTCCAAACTAAAATCAGCACATTGGTTACTTACAGTACGTAGAACTGACTAATAAATGTCCATACCTGCAAGTCCTGAGAGATTTGTCATCAATCTGACTTCAGCGAATGGAAATCAAGTCCGTGGGTGATAACATCAAACCTTTCTGGAAGGTTGTTAAAGCAGTAAAAACAAGACAGGCTCAAAATGCCCTCATTAAAATCCACGCACCCTTCCCTAGCTGCATATCATACATCATCCTGCGATGATGCATAATGATAACTTCTTGGAATAACTCTTTTTAGGAGGGTGAGATTCCTTGGCCAGCGGTCCTTTTAAAAACCCTGATTTATATCTGCGGAAAATGAGAGTATGTCATTTCACGTTCAAAGACGAGAACTTTCATTATGGCCGCTTAACGAGGAATAAATTACAGCAAGACTAATTGCTTATGAATGATCATCTACTGTGGAGCTCCGACTGCGGCAGCTGCAGAAAAAAGCCAAGAAGGACGACGCGCTACCTTTACTTTCCGACACGAAGTCGTAAAGCGTGCTCGTCTGGATGCAAGGCGCGTCACTGTAAAGATTTGTGTTGCTACAAAAGGAGTCCCCGCCGAGACAATGCCGGAGCGCCGGCGTGGTCGTTGCCGAGGCTCGACGGGCTGCATCAGCGTGACACAAATCAAGGCCTGCCACGCAAACAGCTGATTGCTGCAGCGGGAATGACACAGCAGAGCCTTTTGTTGCACTGAAGGTGCTTTTTGCACAAGGTCACGACAGACCACGAGCGTTATTTCATGTATTCCACTGCTTCTCCCAAAGTACAGGGGCGGGCCCTCTCTAGTAACCACCGTCTTGTCTTTGTCTGAGACCGCTGGAGGTACACCGCCAAATATATACGCCATGCAGCCACCGCTTGGGAATGTACGACGATTTGCCTGTGAAGAGTAATATCAACCGTGTAGAACTGCCTGTCGATTTGTTGCATTTTGAAGCAATTGAGTCCAAATGGAGTGCACTGCCAGCGCGCCACCGGATGAGGCGCTGTTCTTTCTCAGCTTGTTTGCTGTCCAAAGAGAATACAGACAGCGGTGAAGGATTCGATGTTCATAAATGGAATGGTTCCGAGTCGTTGCAGAGAAAACCTGTTTATGACATTCTAAATGCATTTCTAGCAGGATTAGAGCCCTTTGGACATTAAATAACAACCCTACAGTCACTTTTACACTCCACGTTGTTCTCGCAACTCTTCTGCTGCGGGGACTTGAGACTCTCAACTAGTGTGCCAAAAACGTACCACTTCCACACGGAATGGGAGGATAACTTTTTTTTCCCACTCTATCATGTGGGACATGGCCATGGCTGACTTCATGACCTCATGTGGTGTTATAGTAATGTAATGTGTTGTCAGTGTTTTGTGTCATTGCTGCCGCCTAGTGACCATAATGCCACATTCCACTTGTTTTATAGTTATAGTTTGTATTTTTGCTGCCCCTGGACTATCCAGCATGCCTTGCGGCCATTTAGAAACAAGACTTTGAAGTTACGTGTTATTGTTTATCACCCACATAGCAGCCGGTGCACCGAGAGCAAGCATGTCGTTGTGTTCGATGACGGCCTCTCCGCCAAGGTTCTTAACCCAATGTGGCCCGCGTCGAAAAGTCAGCCCACCCCTGTGCTCAAGGGTTACACTCCACGGTCTCCACGTTGCTGCAGGGCTCCGGTTCCTCTCTGCCCTCAGTCTCCTCCTGGATGAAATCCCCTCATTTTCTCATCCTTTGTAGTTCGATCGCATTTCGACCCATGCGTTGAATGCGGCGCGGTATTATTGGATGTTCAGTACGTGTCCTTGCTGGCTGGTAAATGAAGAGCTGCGGAGTCCGACATGCGCAGGGTGAGTCGGAGCGCTGATGAGTTTTTTCACTTTGCCCTCCTCAGCAGCCTCTAATTGACAGCCGGGCCCTGTTCCCGTGTCTCACACTATTTCCCATCATGTCTCCCCCGCCCCCCCTACCTTACGCCTTTGTTTCCACCATCTCTGCTCCCGATGCCGTTTGCCGCCACGCCTGGGCTCGGGCTGACAGGCGGATTCCTTTGCTCTTGGATGGATTAAAAGCACTTTGGAGCGCATGACAGCCTGCTCTCTCCTGCCACCTCACAGCGCCGGCTTCACACTTCTCTGGGCAGCCACTGCCTCTTGACAGACCAGTGTCACTTCCCATCATGCTCTCCGCTGATGGCGCCTCCCTGCACCCCCAAATGCCGGGCCCGACCCCCTCCTCGGCGAGCCCGCTTCCGTGGCGGTGCAATTATTTTTTTGACAAGCCATCCATCAGCCTTAACTTTAAAAGCACTCTGCGCTGATATCCATTGTTAAGTCTCCATCGCCGCTCCTGCGCATGCAGCTTGCATGAGGGAGTATGATATCAGACATCTCCAGAGCTAGCAAAGCATGGCGATGTACTTTGTTCTATGCTATGTTTGCAATTTCACATCCAATTTCTCGCTACATTATGCGCCGTTGTTGTGCCTAATACAATGTTGTCAAAACCCATTAGAGTCCAGCGCGGCGGTGGCTTCTGCAAACAGGTTCAAATTGCCCTTCTATATGTGGAAGGCGGGCGCGCACGCTTGGATCTTATTCAAATTATCTGCTCAGTTCTCACCATCGTGGGCCAGAGCAATTTGCAGGCATTAGCAAAGACACATATGAAAATGTCAGCGCGTAGCAACACGGGGGCAAACGTGGGGGGAGGGGGAGGTGGGGGGCTGGGAGTCAATAATGCTGCTTTGCTGGTGACACAAATTTGATGGTAATCTAAGAAAATGAATAAGGAGGAAGAGCGCGGCGCTCCTTTGAATGGGAATCTTGTCCTCTGTTAAATCATTTGGCGCTCTTCCACTTGGCCTACATCTTAGAAAAGTGGGCGGGGTGAGGATGGCGGCGGGGGGGGGGGCACGACAACAAAGTGCTCCGCCATCGCTGCTGTCTGGTGCGCTCAAACAGCACGCATTACAGGCGCACGACGAAGCGGCTGATTTTGCACGCGGGAACAATGCTCCCGGTCCGACACTATCGCACTGTAAGCGCAATAAACGGCAGATTCTGCCGTGCACTGATGGTGGAAGCTTATCTTCTTAAGGGACGGTGCCAAAGGAAGGACTCGGATGTGCAGTACCTTCCAGAAGCATCGGAAGAGTGAGGCCGATTCTTTTGACGGTCAAGCGCGTCCAATTGCATTTCTTATTCAAGCAATAAATATCGCGGAATGTCGACGTTCCTGTTGGATGGGATCGATTCTACCTGCATTTAGAGGTAAAATCAACACCACGGTTCATTTCTTTCTTTATTACCACAGCATTTCAAATGTCCTTGAATAAACATGTCCAAGATGTCACATTTTGGTGACATGAAGTTGTATGACACCCCCATCATTGGTGTAGTACACCAACAGTGACTTCCGTGAGTTCTGTTTGGATTTTCTGGTCGGAACAACGTCGCAGTCAATAGCGTGCATTCATTTGAAGAAGTAAAGCCGGGCGATTTGTGTGGTCTGAATTTTTGGGGGGATGATTTTCATGCAAATATTGTTTTGAGGAGCAGAATGCTTTAGTTATGGGAGCTCGGCCACTAAACGGATCTACCAGAGTCCAGAACTGGACTCACGATGCGATTTCGGGGAGTAAGTCACCGTTCATCTATTACACAAAGATGGGGATGTCATACAACTTCATGTCGAAAACTATCCCTAAAAACTCAGTTTGCTAAAATATGGTGTTTTGAAATTCCGTTTCTAAAAATTCCGTTTCTAAAACTTAAGTGCAAATAAATTCAATGTTTTAAAGTTCACGAGTCGGTTGACACTGAAGTTTTGTAAATCCTCCCATTCCGACTTGATTCATGCAGCCCTTTAAGCGCAACCACAGTAGCTGATAAAGAAAGGACTGTACAGTCATCCCTTAATGACTAATAATAAGGACTTAATCTTGATAAAGGGAATACCTTCGTAGATTGAACATAGAAAACCTGTTTATGACCATTTTTAACATTATTAGAGTCCTCTAGACATTAAATAGCACCCCTATAGTCTTGATTATACTCATACGGTTCATTAGTAATGTATATACTGTGTTAGTATTACTATTCAAGTAGCAGGGTTGGGAAAACGTCATCCGGCCCACCAGTCATTTCCAAATTATTTTGTGTGCACCATGTGGGCATGTCCATCCATCCATCATCTACCATTTAAATGAGCTCAGGTCGCGGGGGCAGCAGGCTAAACAGCAGTCTGGGCTTCCCTGCAAGTCTCGAGGTGTTCCCAGGCCAGTTGAGAGAGACATGGTCTCTCCAACGTGTCGTTGGGTCTTCCCCTAATGTACTTGACCTCTTCCACTTGGGGCAGCAAACCAAGGAAAATGTCAAGCTGGAATTTGCCAAACAGTGCGCAGATGAACCCCAACGAGTTTGTGGTTCTCTTTGTTGTGATCTCGCTCGGCCACTTTCTACAACGCCGCCCCTGAGGAAGATAAAAGATGGCGGCCGTTGAGTAGGCGCGCACAAATGCAGCTTCAGTCCACAAAGAAAAGTGCAAAGCGCGGCAACAGGAGACCAGGGCGCAATTAAGGCTGCAAATGAGTTTGTAAACTTTACGCCAATTGCATTCAAAAGTCACCCTTCAACAACGGAGGAAACCCAATTAACAAGCTGATCCCAGCGTGGGTCTGGCTGACTTAATGAATATCAAATTACACACAAACACGTATAAATCATCATTATCCCCCCCGATTTTAATTGATCCCGCAATTAAACGTGACAAATGCGACATACGGAAAGCCCCGACTTTATTCTTTGCCTATAAGCGACTATTTATCTTGTTCCGGGCGCCGTCGCCGCGGCTAATTTTGCGTTGTGTGTGCGCGGCTAATTAACAGGGACGGAGAGACAATTTTAGTGCGGGGTAATTTCTTTTATTTACAGCGGGGAGCCTTCTGTTTCTGATCGTTTCCGAGGTGCCTCGGAACCCTGTTTGTGCTCCTTTAGGCCTTTGAGTGCTCTGTTTGTTGGACTGGCATCCCGCAGCCAATCAGGGGAACGTATATTCAACGTGCACCAATAAACGCAATATTTCCATAGTTGGTTTATGACTGTCTGAATAGCCAACACAAAACATCGCATGTTTAGCCTCAGCTGCTAAGTAGCCAATCTATATGTTCAATATTATACACAACTTATTCAACTCGTCCAAAAAATGCCAATACAGTCTCAATATTGTCGTTCGATTAGTCACTTCCTTGCTATATCGCATTTTTTCAGAAATCCACTAATTACCAAATGATGCCTGGTCTATTATTACTGTTTTCCTCCCTTCCCGTGTGGAAGTGGTACATTTTTGGCTGCTTAAGTTTAGGAGAAATATGTTTTGTTTGCTACCTTGCTAGCTAGCGGCAGTCTCGGGTCCCTGCATCATAGGGGTTGCGCAATGTGTTGCAAAACATTGAATACAAAAAATGTAAAGGTAACTGTAGGGGTGTTATTTCATGTCTACAGGGCTCTAATCAAGTTAACAACATATTTAAAAAGTCCAACACTGTATCCTATATCCTGTAAATTCATTCATCGCGCTCAGGTCTGGAACCAAATCTAAACAACGGCTGTATGACTGGGACCTATTATACTCATTTTCGGGTCTTTGCGCTGGCTTTTGGACTCCTATAGAGCAGCTACACACGATAACCCAAACAGAAAGCTTTCTAGATCTTCCAGACTCTGCTCCTCTTCCTGTAGTGTTTCCTTCCTTCTGGAATTCCTGCCTGTGTAATACGCCTCCCACCGAGCCCACCCCGCTGCTCCCGGGCTCCCGAGGACGTCCGAACCAGCTGCCAAACCCCACTTCCTAATTCTGGCAATACGGGAACTGATAGCAAACAGTGATTTATCTTTGTAAAATACAATTGGAGCTGCTATTAGATGTTGAGGTGGTCATTTGCATGCATGCAGGTAACACCCCCTCTGGTCCCTGCATGCACAGGGACCAGACCGTCCCATCACTTACCCAAAATGAACACAGTTAGGACACTGAAAAATTGTTCTTTACAGCTTGCCCTTCTGACTCTTCAACAAGTAACGACGGAAAGGCGTCGAGGCAGTCTCATGGAAAAGCTCCAAGGGGTCCATCCATGGTGATGTCATAAACATTATGGAGGAAAATAGAGCACTGAGCAAAGAAACTGAAGCTCCAAAAGAAGAAACCGAGAAGTTGAAGGATAAAAATGTTGCGTTGTGTGCTGCTCTGAAAGAGGTTAAAAACCCTATGGCAGATACTAAAGCACTACGCACTGATATCAAGGCTTTGCAGGATGATATAAAGCCACTGTCAGAAGACAATGCTGCTCTCAAGGAAGCTTAAACCATATGGAAGAAAATAGAGCGTTATGCAAGGATGTTAGAGTCCTGCAGAATGATATCAGGACACTATTGGAAGACAATGCTGACTTGCGTGCTGCCCTCAAGGAGGTTAAAAGCTCCAAGGAAGTAAAGCAGGCGTTATGCAACCACATCAATGCTCTACAGGATGATATCAGGACACTATTGGAAGACAATGCTGACTTGCGTGCTGCCCTTAAGGAGGTTAAAAACCCCAAGGAAGTAAAGCAGGCGTTATGCAACCACATCAATGCTCTACAGGATGATATCAGGACACTATTGGAAGACAATGCTGACTTGCGTGCTGCCCTTAAGGAGGTTAAAAACCCCAAGGAAGTAAAGCAGGCGTTATGCAACCACATCAATGCTCTACAGGATGATATCAGGACACTATTGGAAGACAATGCTGCCTTGCGTGCTGCCCTTAAGGAGGTTAAAAACCCCAAGGAAGTAAAGCAGGCGTTATGCAACCACATCAATGCTCTACAGGATGATATCAGGACACTATTGGAGGATAATGCCGCCTGGCGCACCGCTTTGGAGGAAGAGAAAGAAGCAAAGGATAACATCCCTGAGCAAATGGAAACTATCATGGAGGAGATGGATCAGAATCCACGAATGAATGATGTGATCATCACAGGGCTCAGATACACACCCGGGTCAAAAGACAGGGAAGCTCATAACAGAGGAGAACCAGATGGAATGAATGTTCCTTCAGCAAAGCAACAGATTGTCAGCTTCCTACAATCAAAGGAGGTGGATATCGATATCAACACCATTGATACTTGCATCCCACGGTATGGCAGAAACAACACCACACCTTCATCATCAAGTTCACCAACAGGGAATTCAAAACTGCACTGCTGGAACGGAGGAAGAACCTGAAAGGCACAAACGTCTACTTAAATGAGGATGTGACAAAACGCAACGCTGACATCACCAAGAAAGCACGAGACTTGAGGAAGCAGGGAAAGATACAAAGTACTTGGAGCACCACCGGAAAAATATACACCAAGCTGCATGGAGGTCCAGGAGAGGCGGGAGTGCTGGTTGCCAAAGATATCAACGATCTGGATGCACACTAAACGTCATATCATCATGACAACAACTTCCTACTCCTTTTCGGACATGCAGAACTGGGGAATGGAACATGGACAATTCTTTGTATAATGTATACATGCTCCAAACAAGTCCAACCAAACCAAACCAATTTCTCCAACGTGACACTCTTCTGCACTACGTGTGTATGCCAGCGGCCCCGCCTCCACCCCGCTGTAATCTGGGAGACCTCGCGACGCCCACGGGATTGGCTGAAGTCGGACTTTCGGCTGTTAACGCGATGTCTGGCCGTGCGCGCGTGTTCATTAGCGCGGCGTTGTGTCTACACCTGCTGCAAACGCAGACACCTGACAGTTCGGTGCCGTCCCGGCAAAGCACAGCGAAGCTCCGTCCGGCATATGGTTATCAAGCATCCAGATGGCTCCCGCTTGTCTCCCGGCTGACAACTTTGCTCCTCTTCATTATCAAACGCTGGCAATTAACCGCAGCCAAGTAGGCGTTAATTGGACATAATGAAGCCGTTTCTGTTTGGTCAAAGTCTACAACTCGCCGATTACGTGTCATTCCAGGTACTCGGCACTTTGCGTGGAATCTCTGCGGGCGACATGACTCTTGTTGGGTTTGAAAAGGAATACATGCAGTACCAAGTCGTTTTAAAATGCATGCTGGTCTCACAGTGGGTTGGTATCTCCGACCACCAGCAGTATGTGACCATATTCATTTTGTGTTATGTGTTTATTTATTTATATGTAAATTCTACCCTCCGTTCTTTATCAAGAACAAAACGGCTCGCTTTGGATGTTTATACTTCAAAATCGCTGAGGATTCCGCCCCGGACAGATCATCCGATCATCATGCAGAAGCTGAGCGTTCGGGCCAGCCCACTGCCCCATAGACCCCCAGAGATACCGAGCGTCCAACGGGCGGGACAAAGCCAATCCAATGACAGTCGAGTTTTGCGCAGTGGAACAACCTGCTCTACACTTCTCATCCAAGTCAGTAGACTGGTAAAAATTGCAGTTGGGCTGCGGGGAGGAATGGGAAGGAAGTCGAGTCAGTTGACTGAACGAAAGATGAAGGTACGTACGCACAGCAGTACTTTTTCCGGTGCAACATTTTAGGAGAAGCGTCAGTGAATCGAGAACGAGACGTTTTTTCTTAGATCAAACGCGGCCAATTTCCACTTAACATCATGGCCTGTCAGCATACATCGCTGTGCAGCATGGGCAACGGGTACATGTGGTGCTTGGGTCATCGAAGTGGAGTTTGTGGAACTAAATGAACGCTTAAGTCCCTCACACTGGAAACATACCACATGAAAAACAGTAATAAAAACATTCAAGACAAAAATGGTAACAAAAAAACACAGTACTGCCTAGTTATTACTGTCACTTTCAAAGGAGCAGATATTTTATGGGTAAATTCCGCTGTAACTACCTGGCGAGTCTCGTGTTGATGGACCAAAACGACGATTTTGATACATTTATGGAGGCGCCTTTGCAACCTTGAAGACCATGTGCATGCCCAGCTTGCCATACTATTGGTTGGGCTTGAGCATCCCCTAAAAATCCGCCCCGCATTTCCTTCTTTGGAGCCAGTGTGTCATGTCAAGTCCCAGGATCCAAATGTGACTGGCTAATTTGAGGGCGGCCAAAGTTGCGCTGATTAAAGGGGAGAGGACACAGCCCATTGGCGGAGTCGTTGTTTTTTTCTCTCTCTGCTAATAACACCGTAACTAAGTCATTATACGCTTTGCCGCTAATCACAGCGGTCATCTTCACCCAGGAAGAACCATCATTACCACCGAGTCCTGCATCGGCAACAGCTCACCCATACACGACTCAAATGCCAACACGGGAGGCGCCTTTGGGTGAATTTCTGTAAAGTAACCTTCTTTATTCCGAAATGGAATACTTGGTAGTTGGAGCATGAAAATACACTTTCTGACGTTGTTAGAGCCTTCTAGACATGAAATAACACCCCTACAGTCCCCTTTACACTACTGTTACAACATATAGTAGATATAATAAAAGAAAATAAGACATGTAAGAGTTAAAAAGGAGTAACACGATATATTACGGTGCGTGTAATAAGTCTTTATAAGTAGTAATTAAAGTTAATAATTGTTAGGTGTTGGACACCGTTCCCACTTGAGATGCACTAGCTGCAGAGCAGCATTGTTGCTGATTAATAAAGTACATAATACCAGGATTTATTAACTGCTAACGTTGTTAAGTATTTTATATAAATATTATTAATATATTAATAGGGTTATTATCTGTAACTACTGCTTCATAAAGCTTATTACCAACATCTTCCTATAAAGCGTCACCAATCAAGGCTCACATGGCAAAGTTCCTTGTTGTTGCTGTTCTGTGCAGTACTTCCTGAGGTGGCTGTTGTCTCATCTATGTAGCGATACTGACACCGAGCGACCAGCGTGGGATGATAATAATAGGCCATATTCAACCACAAAACAGTTATGATTTATTAATCCATATACAGTAGCCCCTCATTTATTAATTGGTTGCAGGCCCAACCGCGGTAAGTGGATTTCCAAAGTATGATTCAACATTAATAAATGGAATATTTTCAAAGGTACAGCACAGAAATGACTTTCTACGACTTTCTAAATATGTTTTTAATACCCCGATGGTCACTTGTACACTCCTTTTATTCTTTGTTTGGATGGTCACATGTATGTATTCTAAACTTAAGGGGGGGAAACGGTTTCAGGAAGGGAGTAAGAAGCCAAACATGTACCACTTCCACACGGAATGGGAGGGGAACCTTTTTTTCACTCTATCATGGCGGAAATGCGACGGCTGACTCCACACAGCGTCTTTACTGACGCCTAGTAGCCAGAATACCACATATAACTTCAATATTTTTGGACGGACCGGATGAATTAGCAGCAGGGGCCGGATTTGGCCCCCAGGTCTGAGTTGGACACGTATGCGTTAGAAGACGATTCAAAAGTTCGTTTTGCATCAAAAAGGACCTGTAAAGGAATTCAAAAGTATAAGAAGGCACTTCAGCGATGGAGGAATGGAATCGGGCAGCGTTCCTCCCCGTGGCCCTGCTGTGTAATGACATCACGTCACCGGGAGGCGGCCAGGCCCGAGCGGCTTGTCAGCGCCGTGACGGATCACCGAGGTGGCGTCTAAAAGGATTGCTGGTGGAAATAAAGACACCGGCATGTCAGCTCAGACGCAGCCATCAGACAAGTGGATGCGTATTGACGGGCCCGGCGACGGCCGCGGAGAAGCGAAGGGGAAAGACGGGCGGGAGACGAAGCGTCCTGAAGTGGCTCACCTTGGCACGGCCTGCAATGTCAGCCGGCCCGGCGGCCATCACTCTCGGGGTCCTGTCCGGGGTATTATTTAAAGCCAAACAAATATCAGGGACTGAATGTCACCGCAAGGACACCCGCGACCTCATCTCCACCAATCAGTGTCCAGGGTTTCAAATCACCCTTTCTCCTTCCCTCCCCGGCAAATCCATCTTCCTCATTCCTGTAGCGACGCTTCACTCCCCCATTCGACCCCTGACGGCCACATTGAGGGGCGGGCCCTGCGCGGCAGATTTACGACCTCCCCCCAAACCCGAGCACGATTTATTGACATTACTTGTCGGCTTTCTTTAGGAGGATTGCCGGTAGAATTAATTTGAACTGTGTCCTAATGTTAAATACCCCGGAAACACTAAATTTCACGCTGGGTGATGCTTGGAGCTGCATAAGCGCCTCTTTTTCTTACTCTAATTTAATAAGAAGCAGCTCATAACCACTTCATCTCCATTGTTAATTACTCATTCTCCAGCTGAGGAAGCTCATCTTGGGACACGCGCTGGAAGTTAAAGCGCTTTTGTTTCGTCGTTTAAAACAAACGAGTTTATTTATGGAGCGCAATTCTGGTCCGGAAGCCCCCGGACGCCCCCCTGGTGAGGTGTTCTGGGCATGCCCAGCTGGGTGAAGACCCGGGACACGCTGGAGGGAGTATGTCTCACAGCTGGCCCGGGAAGGCCTTGGCGTCGTCCCGGTGGAACTGGAGGAGGTGGCCAGGGACTGGGAAATCCGGACTACTGAGACTGCTGCTCTTGCTCCCCGGACCCGTAAAAAAGAATTTGGAATGGAATGGAATTCGGACACATGGTCGTTCAAAGTGCTTTAAAGGGTCTCATCACGTCCTAAATTATAAAAACACTCAGAAAGCATTTCCATTTTCTTTCGCTTTTGTCCGGAGTAGCAGTAGAGACTTCCGGGCCACCTCTTCCGGCTCCACCGGGACGACGCCAGGCCAGCGTTTCCTACGTCTACGGCTGCATGCCCAGAACACCTCACCAGGACCAGGGTTAGGCTCCTCGCCCAGTCTCTTAAGCTGGGGTTTTGCTTGACGAACGTACGTTCCGCACGGAAACGAGTCGCATGACATCAGGAAGAACCGACCTTTGCAGCATTTCCAGTCAACCCATCACGTTAGCCCGTATTTTCCCAGACAACAGGGGGCAGTGCTGGGCGTCCACGGCACGCGTGCCACATTTCACCACAGTAGAAGTAGAAAGCGTCGTTGTTCACGACACGGTGCCAAGCGTGAGCCTAAACCAAGAGGAAGAACTACGAGCCCAATCATGAAGATATTTTGGAACCTCCGCCACCAGGAGATCTTGCCTCTTGAAGTGTCCGGCATAAAACAAGCTTCAGGGTGAGTCCAGCCACCCTACGGAGAAAACTCGTTCTTTCGGTCATGACCCAGACCCATGATTGTAGATGAGGCTGGGAAAACAGACCGCTAAATTGAGAGCTTGATCGCAACGATGCGGTTTGGTTGTCGACTTCAGTGACTTGTAAACAAGATCCCGAGATACTTGAACTCCTCCACCTGGGGCAGGACCTCACTCCCACCCTTTTTCCGACAGAGAACCATGGCCTCGGATTTGGAGGTGCTGTGTCTCATCCCAGAAGCTTCACTCTCAGCTGCAAACTTCCCCAATAAACGCTGAAGGTCACATCCATGGGGACTAGGAATAGCAGAGATCCGAAGTCCCCCAGACTGGAACTCCTTGGTGCCTTGGCTGCTCCTACCAATTCTGTCCATGAAAATTATGAACAGAATTGGTAACAAAGAGCAGCCTTGGCGAAGGTTCACCGAAAACAGACTGGACTTACCGCTGGCAAGGCGAACCGGGTTCCTGTCCCGGTTGTACAAGAGCCGAATGGTTTGATTCCCTCTATTTTCAGCTATTAAATCTTACCCAGAGGTACGGGCACTCCAGTCTTTGTGCATCCCAGGTCAACCTGAACGACGCATTCTATCTAAGAAGAGACTGAGGGCAGCGAAGCCCAACACTGTGCAGTAGAATTGAATGAGTTTTTTTAATTTAAGATTAATTTAACCCGGTAAGTCCCATTTAGATCAGGATCTCATTCACGAGGCTGGCGTGGCCAAGGGGCACACGTCATAATGAATACAAAACAAAACAACAGTTAAAAACACGAGCATTGCTCTTCGGTCTCTCCCTGCCTAGTCTGGAAAAGAACTAAAAGCTTTGACTAACCAGTTCTGACATTTTCCAGTTCCAAGCAGTGGGAGCAACACAGCAAAAAGCTCCTTTCCCCAAATCGGTTGTGACTCTGCGCACACCGAGATGGTGAAATGTGGAAGACCGCGATGTTGCTTGGTTTCTGGAGCAGGTGGACATAATCCAGGAAGAGATTTACAAATCAACGTCATCCAATGTCCAGGAGCTCAAGGAGGACCACTCTGCTTTGGCACAGAGCTCACAGAGGTGAGTGAGCCGTCCACAACCAGAAACAAAGACAAACAGTGTCCAGTGCCCGTAGACATTTTAACGAGGCATTCATGTACAAACATCACCATAATCAATCAACGACAGAAAAGCTGCAGAGACGAGGTGTTTCCGGGATCTGCGGGAAAAACAGGTTTTTCTATTTAAGTTTTACCCTGAACTGGAAAGCCAGTTCTTGGTCAATCAGAAAGCCAATAACCGGTGACCATCTCCATTGCTGGTTGCTATGGTCTTCACCGGCTCTGTAATGCATGCATGCATTTAAAACCTGTTCCAAAGATGACAAATAAAGTCTGTATTGTTCTAAAGGCTATCTGTAAGCATTTTAAAGTACAAGGAGTTTATATCGATACAAACAGTAAATAAAAGTGGTCGCGAGACTGAACCCTGAGGTACTCCTACCACCAGCCAGTTGGATACGCTGTGTTGCGTTTGATAGTCTGCAAGCCAAGGGGAAGCCTGATGATGATGACGACGACAGCCCTGCCCTCAGCGGCGTGCAGGCCGTGACGCTGAAAAGTACCCACAAACGAGCAAAAAGAGCCCGAGAGGGAAATCGAGCGTATAATTTAAGGTCAAATTCCTTTCAAAGGAGCGGTTTTGCCGCCTTGATGATTCCGATCCCGGCCCGTTTCATCCTGATGCTGATTTATGCGTCGCCTCGTCTTGTTTTCTTTCAACTAACAGCCGTTATTACACACGCGACATGAAAAGCCGGCGAAAACGAGTGCACTTTAGCCTCGTAAAACAATCCCCGTCTGGATACCTGAGCGCCGGCGTTGCCAAAACCCGGGCAAATAAATCACATTGTTGGAAATAAACATGTAAATCATGATCGATAGCCGCGTGCCTCGTTTTTTCTCGCTCTCTCTGCAAATAACATCTGCTGTGAAGGCCTGCTGAGCACAAGCAGCCATAAAAGTATGTAAAATAAATTAGCAGCGCGTAATGAGAGGCTCCAGCAATTCCCCCATAAATATAACATAACGACCACAACTAAAATGTCAAGGAATCCACTAAATCAATTTCTCAGGGACAGGCCGGCCTTTCTGTGCTCAACACGTCGCCGTGTTTAGAATTTTCCTACTCTTGATCTCTTCTTTGTCGGGGCGGGGGTACAGGGGGCGCTCAGTGCCGGTCTTCCTCGAACGCGAGGGAGGGTTCACACGCCTTCCACGCGATTCATCAGCGTGACAAGGACACCTGAGGCCCGGCGCCGCGCTCCATTTCGAACGCCTAAATGGTTTCTTGGGGACGCTACCGCGCACACACACACTGGAGGGCGGGCGGGAATATCAGGGATGCACCCCGTGGCGTTTATGCAGGATGTAATTGCATATAAAGAGAGACAAACGAGGGGAATTCAAGGGAGCACTCGAATCGATCAATCAGAGGGGACAGACCTTGACTGGCAGCGCTAAGAAGCAACCACCCACAGTTTCAGGCCACTAAGTGCACTTATTTTGGAATTTTGCATCCACGGTCCTTATGTGAGACATGAAATGTGTCTCTTTTTTGTGCAGAAATGAAAGCAGCTAAAAAGAGGCAGCTAACAATGCAAGAAATTGGGACGCACCCATTGTTGTTCATATTTTTACACCAAAGAACCACGTTGCCGGCGTAGTGACACCTCGCCACACCGCCTCAGGCCGCTAGCGGGAGCTAACGCCACATATCGGAGCTGCCGCCACTGCTGCTGCGTTTTTGTTTTCGACGTTTTCTGTGTTGCCATGCGGAATAGGTGTGTCCCATTACCTGCATGGATTAGCTGCCTCTTTTGAGCAGTTTTTATATCTTTAGAACTCACAGAAAAGTGAAAGAGAAATTGCCCCAAATGGGTGAATATTGGTTTGAAGTTGCCTTCATCCTTGAGGAAGTAAAGGTCGTTTAAGAAACAATTAGCAGGACACAGCGAGGCGCTCGCCAGGTAGTCCGGTCAGATGGCAGGCCTCTCGCTATTGATTTATAACGCCGGCGTCCTGGCAAAGCAACGTAATTAATAGGAGCAGGGACGTCTAATTCCACTCTTTCCGCACGTGATTTATGGCGGTCGGCAGCTTCGCCATTTTGTGGGCGAATTGGCTCATCATTTGGGACCAAGTTCACCGGGTCGCCACAAGGTATGCCAGGTGTCAGTCGGATGATCCAAACATGTAGTTATGCAAGAAAACAAAAACAGCAGGAAAAATGGCAAAACCAGCAGAAAAGTCACAATATTGACAATCTCACGAGAAAAACTTTTGTAATAGTATGATAAAAAATAACAATTTTAGGAGTATAATGTTGAAAAGAGTTTTTTTTTTTTACTTTTAATATTATGGAAAACAAACAACGCTGGAAAAACAGGTGAAAAGTTACTATATTATGGGAATAAGTTCAAAATATGGGATTGAAGTCATAATTCCAATAATAAGAAGGGGAAATTTCAGGCAGTTGAGGGGAAAAAACAACAGCAGGAATGGAAAAAAACGGAATAAAGCCAAAATATTTATAATAAACAAGCAATATGAATAAAATTCAGGTCATTTTAGCACCGTAACGTTGAAAGATTAAAAAAAAGATCTATATATTTTCAAAAACAAACAAAGCAATAATGTTGGATTTTTCCAAAGTTAAAATATTGTGGTAATAAATTCATTTGGAAAATTAACAACAGCAGCAGCAAAAATGGGAAAATCAGCATTCACTTCAAATAATTATGTCAAACTATTAAGAGAAAATGTTTTACGGGAATAATGTTGTAATATTAAAGGGAAAATAACAACTTTACTAGAATAAAGTTGACATACTTTTTTAAAAGTCATAATATCAGTTGACATTTTTGAAAAATGATGTTGGTGAAAAACCAATATAATAATATTATGGGCATAGGTCGGAAATATGGGAATAAAGCCCGGGGCCCATTTATTATTGGCCCGCCGCATCTTGTAAATTGAAATTAAACACTGAAAAAACCTGCAAAAACGATAAGATTAAGAATACAGCAAAAAGGCACAATGGAAAGAAAAGCCTGTTGATATTCTTACAACACTTTGGCCTAAAATATATGTAAATAGAGTTTTTTTTAGGCTTTTTATTTAAAAAAGACACAAAAATATCCAAGCAACCTTTGATTTTTTTCTATATGCGGCCCTCTCAGTGGAAAAAGTTTGGACACCACCTGGAATAAAGTCACAATCACGCAAAGAAAGTTAAAATTAGCTAGAAAACGAAAAACAACAGCAGAAACGGGAAAAAGCTGGCGTGCAAAAATAAAGTCAAAATATTCATAAAGTCACATGAGAACAAGTATGAATAAGTATATACAAGGAAAAACTATGTCATGTTATTATGAGACGCAAACAAAACAAAACCAAGTTAGAAAAACTGCAAAAATGGCACAAAAAGAGCAGAATGAAGTTGTTGTTTTTACTGAAATATATCATATCTACATGTGTTACTTTACAGTGGCAAAGTTGCATCCTTTCATTTTTCACTCTCTGGCCCTGGATGGAAAACCTTTGGACACCCCGCCCGGTCTGCAGTCACCGGGTGGACCGTGGAACTGTTTGTGGGGGGGTGGGCTCCGTTGGGGTGATGCATCGTTTGAGCAACGCAACGCGCTGGAAGAGATTATAAAGATTATTATTAACGTCTGCTGAAATAACAAGGTAGCCTGTAGAAACATCACTTGGGCGGGATTTGCCCGCGCGCCTGCACGGCAGTAAGTTGGACGTGAGTAGACCGACAGGCCTCCCTTGCATGCCTTCTAATTGCACTTCAAAAGCTGACATCTTCCCAGTTAAGATGACTGATGCACGTTAAAGCAGACTACTTTTTTTTGGGTGATGATGCTGCCCGCCCCCGCCCGCCTCGGGGCATGGATGGACGTATCAAAGCAAGACGTCTCTCAGCGTGTCAATAACTGGGCTTGAGTCGCACCAACGCACGGCCGGTCTCGCTGTTTGTGAGATCAGGTGATTTACAAGTAGACGTTCCCCCATTAAAACCATCTGGGGCATTAAAAATGTAAAAATGCAGTTCAGGGTCATACTAAAAAGCCGTCAATCTGCGTTTGATGAGGACGATTGGTAGTAAGAATACAGCGGAACCTCCATTTTCCTCATTCATTTGTTCCAAAAGCATTTAGTCACATTTACACTCATATTACCCAATATAGTAGACATAATAAGACAACATAAGATATGAAAAACTGTTCACCACCCTCTAAATACAGTTTTAATATGATTAGAGCCCTCTAGACATGAAATAACACCCCTATAGTCACCCTGGCACTTCTGTTACACAATAGAGTAGACATCATAAGATAAAATAACATAGAACACCTGATTATTATCTTCTAAGTACAGTTTTTAATATTGTTAGAGCCCTCTAGGCATGAAATAACACCCCTATAGTTACCTTGACACTGTTATTACCCAACATAGTAGACATACAGTATTAAGAAAAAGTAAGACATACAAGACATAGAACACCTCCTTATCACCCTCTAAATACAGTTTTTTAACATTATTAGAGCCCTCTAGACATGAAATAACACCCCTAAAGTAATATTTACACTTCTATTACCCAAAATAATAGACTATATTATAGTTATTATAGTTATAGTATTATAGTTATTAAGAAAAAGTAAGACATAGAAAACATAGAACACCTGTTTATCACCTTCTAAATACAGTTTTTAATATTATTAAAGCATTCTAGACATGAGATAACACCCCTATAGTTGCCCCTGCACTTCAGTTACACAATATAGTAGACATAATAGGAGAAAATAAAACATAAAAGAGATAGAACACATGTTTATCACCTTTCAAATTCAGTTTTGAACATTGTTAGAGCCCTCCAGACACTAAATAACACCCCCCCTAGTCACCTTGGCACGCCTGTTGTTAGAGTAGACATAATAAGAGACAATAAGACAGAACACCTGATTATCAGCTTCTAAACAGGATTAATATTGTTAGAGCGCCTCTAGACATAAATAACACCCCTATAGTTACCTTGACACTTGTTACGCAATATAGTAGTCACAATAACAAAAAAATAAGACATAGAAGACAAAGATCACATGTTATTCCCCATCTAAATACCTTTTTTAACATTATTAGAGCCCTCTAGACATGAGAAAACACCCCTATAGTCACTCCTGTTACACAATACAGTGGCCATAATAAGGGAAAGTTCAGAGTTCAGTTTTAGCTTGGTGTGCTGTTGCAACAAGAGCCCGTTGTTCCGATGGTCAAGTCTGGTGCTTGTGTGTCTCACCCAGTAACACGACCAGTGCAGAACACTACATACCATCTTGGAATGCGTCTTGCGGATGCCTTACATTTGTATTTTAGTGTTGTCACTTTTAACGGAATGCTGCGTTTCCTTTTTCGATGAGTAGGGATTATGATACCGGACAACCAGTACCACAAACCTTGCGATGCTTGGCGCAAGAACGGCCTCTTTAACCGGAGCGCCCGTTTGCCTCTCGCTGTGCGCCGATTTCCCTCCCAACCAATTTGCTTCCCTGATGATGACAAATGCACACTTCAAATGTTTCCAAACAACCCTAACGCGAAAGATCCGACTCTATTTGTTAGCCGCGTTCCCCGATGATGAATTGCGTTACGCAAATGGCGGCCCGGCTAAAGCGTTGTTGACGTGCGTGTTATTGGTTTACATGAGCTGCGTGCATCTAATTTCAGCCGTTGCCGGTTCGTCGTAGAATTCCGGAAACTCTGCATCGGTGGGGAGGAGAAATAGAAATTGCAGCGGCCCAAATGGAGCCCGGGAGCGTCTATTAGGATTTATTGGTCGCCTGCAGACTTGAGGCAGCATTCATGGCAAATTCTCCCTCTCGCCGGGTCGGCTCAGAAGATGACACCGGGGGCGGTCCGGATAGGGCCGTGCGACGACGTCCGGCTGCCCGTCAATCTGGAAGGCTTTCCAAAGCGTCGAGATGAAAAGCAGACAAAGGACCTTGGAGTTCCTTTACCTTCAACTTCACGCTGGATGAAGGACTCCGGTGAAGATCCGGAACATCTGCTAGCTGCAATCCGTCCGGGTCCTCCTATTTCTCATGCCTAATGATGCTGATCCACTCAGCAGGCTGGAGTTGGGCCACATTCATCATCCAGAACGAGAGCACCTGATGAGACATTTCTTCCGATGAGTTGTGTCTCTGGCCACCTTTCTCCACTGCAAACTTCTTTGAAGTGGGTGGATGATGACCCCATGAGCGCTTTTTGTGTTTTAAAAACATGAAGAACGCGGTCAAGAATGTTAACTTAAGTAAACAAATCAATGTCCTGAAAAATCATATTTTTGCGTTTGATGTGCATCTGCTTGCAAGCTTTGGACGGAAAAGTCAGCGGAACCCCCGCCTCCGTGCTCCTCGTGGCCTGGGAATGGGAACTCCATGACACTCTGGGGGCGCATGAGCGAAGTCAACTTTATTTATACGGCTGTGAGTGAAAACAGGCAGACAGATGTCCTTGGATGCAAACCCCCAAAA
>QODF01000065.1:1094132-1128093 GCA_024372805.1 Oostethus manadensis | reverse complement strand
TAACATAATATAACCACAACATAACATAACATAACATAACCCCAGCATAACATTACACAGCATAAAATAACATAACATAACCGCAGCATAACATAACATATCATAACATAATACAACATAAAATAAAATAACATAAAATAACAACATAACATAACAACATAAAATAACATAACATAACATGACATAACACAACATACCATAACATAACACAGCATAAAATAACATAACATAACCGTAGCATAACATAACATATCATAACATAACACAACATAAAATAACATAACATAACACAACCATAGCCTGACATAACATAACATAACATAACACAGCATAACATAAAATAACATAACATAAAATAACCTAACATAATATAACCACAACATAACATAACATAACACAACATAACATAACATAACCCCAGCATAACATAACACGGCATAAAATAACATAACATAAATTACCCTAACATAATATAACCGCAGCATATCATAACATAACACAACATAACATAACATAACATAACCGTAGCATAACATAACATATCATAACATAACACAACATAAAATAAAATAACATAACACAACATAAAATAAAATAAAATAACATAACACAACATAAAATAGCATAACATAAAATAACATAACACAACATAAAATAACATAACATAACATGACATAACATGACATTGCAAATGGACACGGTGTTGGACGTCAGGCCAGCACATGCGGGCTGTGAGGATCACGTCAAGCCTCAAAGTCAAGCAGCACTTTAGAAATGCCTTCAATCAAGCGGCTGAACCTTGCTTAAGGCTCACGCTCAAAGACTAACAATGTTTGCATGAAGTTTTGAAAAAGACCAGAGAACCTCCATACAAATGGTCCAAGACACTCTGGAAGCGTACGACCGAGCTGGTGGAGAGGCTAAGACTGTCAGTTCAACGGAGTCCGAAACGAAGTCAGTCTCTTGGCGTACCGCGTGAGACGGGGACGAGAGCACTAGTAAACGATAGAAAGGCTGACCCATTCTGGGTACAGACAAGGCAGACCCTTGCAGCCTCCGACAAAGAACAGAGAAAGGCTATGGCAGGAGAGATGCTAGAGACCCCAGAATTTCTTAACCTTCTGCGGACCCCGGACGAATCCCATTTTCATCTTGAAGGAAAGGTTACCTCAAAGACAAACGACTTCTGGGGAACCTCCAGGTCAAAATAAGTAGCCACCTCAACCCTACCCTAAGTACACCGCGTGGGCTGCAATCTCAGCCACAGGCGTCTACGGACCAATGTTCTTTGAAGAATCGGGTGCGATGGTGACAGTCCTTTGGGGTACTCAGTTATTTTGAGAATGGGCTACAGACCGTCTATCCGTCACTCGTAAGAAAGTTCTGGTTCCAGCAAATGGAGCAAATTTGCTCTTACACCTTCGAGATTTCCCGAGACTTTGGACGCTGTGTGATTAGTCTCAAGACCCAGACCTTAGCCCCCCAGATTTCCTCCTGTGGGGCTACCTGAAGGCCAATGGCTATCATGATGTCCATCCATTTTCCTCCGCTTGCCCGGGTCCAGGGCGCGGGGGCAGGAGCTTCAGTAGGGAAGTCCAGACTTCCGGGTCCCCATGATGTTCATCATGATGTTCTGAGCAAAAACTAGTCATATGTCCTGCCATCATTTGTCGGACTATTACCATCCAGCAAAATGTCTCACGGTGACTCGCCACAATCAGGCCAGAACGCTCGGGAACCCTAAAAAAGCTGAAGTCCTTCCAGGTTTTTGCGTGACCAAAGTCCTCCTCCGGCCTGCATATTTAAGTCGACGGCGGGATATGTTTACGGCGCTACCGGCGCGGCGTGATCAATCACTGGGAGAGCAAATTACTCCAATTTTCTGCCGTCCTTGTAACAACGAAGTTCACAGACACCAAATCAGTTGCAAGGGAACCCGGGGGCTAGATTGCTATGTGAGACATTCATAATTTATGTGCACTTGATGTAGTGATATGTACGAAACTTCAGAGGAATTTTAATGGGCTGGAGGCTGCGAAGCTGAGGAAAAATCTTTAGGATGCTTATTTGCGCTCTGCTCCCCCAAAAAGTTGTGTTTTCTTTTTAGTCAAACAAATTCAGCCATTGAGAATGTAATCACCGAGAAACCCCAAATTCCATTTTTCTGGGTGTTTTTATTCCAACGCTTTATTGATCCACCGCGTTGGATCCCACCGGCGCCATTACTTGTGGCCAGCGACACCGTCCGATTCGTTCAGCAAGGAAAAGCTATTTCCATTCATCAACGTCCTGGCACACGTAATGGATAACACACTTCAGCAAAAATCCTGCACTCAATTAGGGCCGCGTGAAAAAATCAAAAACATCACATCTTTGCAGGGACACGTGGCGTTAATAAGCGCGGACCCGATAAATCACCGGAAACCGGAGACTGCGTCCCTTCACTTGAGATGAAACTATCATTTATCAGATGTTTTGTGTTGGTGTTAGCCATTGATCAACACTAAGCTTTGATTATGCTTTCCCTCATTAGATGCACAGATTAGAACAGATGAGGCCCGTTCAACATCACTAATGCGGCACATTAAGCTGCATTGCTATTGCGACTGGAAGTCCAAATGGAGGAAGAAATCATGCAGGGGTTGATACGCACCGGTGGGGCAATCCTTTACTGGCGGTAGGACCGCAGCGGACATGATGACTATCAGTACTGTCAGGTAAGAGCTCTTTGTCATCCTTTTTGGAGCAGTAATGGGGATGCCCAAACATAACGTGATTGGATAAACCAGGGGAATATTGTTTGCTGTCATATTTTTTGCTTTGCTAACCTGCTACTGTATATTTTGGATTTATTTTTGTTTTGTTGGTGGTGGCATTGGCTCACATATGCCTTGGATAATAATAATAATAATTTCCAGTTGTAGACACTTAGTCATATTTGACATAATAATTCGTGGTTATTTCATAGGGGCCGCACGGTGGATGAGTGGGTAGCACGTTGGCCTCACAGTCAGGAGGTTCAGGGTTCGAATCTCCGGAGTTTGCATGTTCTCCCCGTGCGTGTGTGTGTGGGTTTTCTCCGGGTACTCCGCTTTCCTCCCACATTCCAAAAACATGCATGTTAGCTTCATTGGCCGCTCTAAATTGTCCATTAGAGTGTGAATGTTTTTTTGTCTATATGTGCCCTGCCATTGCCTGGCGACCGGTCGAGGGGGTACCCCGCCTCCCGCCCAAAGTCAGCTGGGATAGGCTCCAGCATAGGTATAGAAAATGGATGGATGGGTTATTTCATATATTTTTCTTTTTTTAGTGGTGATAGTATTCATAGCATTCATTGCTAAAAAATAAAACTAGTATTAAAATTATTATTATTTATAGACAATTATAACAATTATTAATTACATTTTGCATTGCATCATACTGTCTTAACAAAATGTTAAGTTTTAATATCTTTAAATCTGTAAAACATGAATTACATTTAAGTAAATTTAATTAGTAATTAAAAAATTGACAAATTTGACATTTTACTTTTTACAAACTTATATTTTAAATATCATGTATTATTATTATTATTATTATTATTGTTGTTGTTCATAAAAACCCTTTTTTCCATAATATTGATATTTTAATAATATAATCCAGAATGCACTGCATGCTATTAGTGTGCTAATACTAATATTTAATAACACTACTATTATAATGATCGTTATCGCTATCTTGAAAATAAAACTATACATAAAAACACAATGTTTACATTACATTTAGGTGTGTGCATTTTACATTCCAAACATCACAGTCATTATTATTCTAATGGTATTAAAATAAAGTATACAGTCTATATTTTAAATAGTAGTTAAGATTGCACTGTAGAGTAATAGTATCATAATATTACTAATATCATTATCAGTACTATCTTGTAAATAAAACTATACATAAAAAACATGTTTTTACATCACATTTAGGGGCGTGTGTTACATTTTAAATATGAAATATCTCCATTATTATTATTCAAACGTATATAAAAAATGAATTAAATCAAGATTGCAAATTTTTTGTGTATTATTTTCTCCAAATAATGAATACAATGTATTTTTTTGGCAGAAAACACATCTCATGCACCATAAGTCCGTTCTAACCTATATGTGATAATACCGGTAACATTATTAGAATTTATATTGTGCACTTTTTTGGGTGGTCCTTGAACGCACCATAGTTGTGTGCCGACATTCCCGAGCGAGTTTGGCTACGTCGGCGTTCCCTTTGACGGCCAATCCAGCCTGAAAAGGTGAAAGACAAGTAAATAAAGGATGGCCTGATGATCATGCTAAAGGCTACACTGCGACTCCCATCCATGCATTGATCATTGGTTACGAGTGAGTAGCTATTCAGTTTATGTGATTCATACGTGTCTGAGGCATTAAGCCTGCTTTGCGTCGCGAGGGAACAATGGCAGTTGAAGAGAGACTCTCTTATTGCAATTGTTGATCCAAAATCGGATCCTTTTGCACAAAAAAGTGGAGGAGGGCCATGGAAAGTATGATTTGGCGCGTTAAAAATGTGCTTTTCGTTCTTTATGATTTATCATACGCTAATCTATGCAGGGAAGCGGGGCTGCGGTGACCCGTTTTTTTTTATTTCTGGGATGCGCTTATCTGACGGTGCCACGTGTACCCACCAGGAAGGTTTTGTTGGTATATCTTTCTAAATTTGTGTCTGAAGGCAGGATGAAGCGCAAACACCGAAATGTTTCATGACGACGGCCCGACGGTGCAGCCGTCGCGGCGGGCCGTCTTCGCACACGACAGCCGGCCGCCGTTTTGCGCTCGTCGGGCGACGCGGCCCTGACGAGCGTGACAGCTGTCAGCCGCCCGTCAGCTGTCTCCGCTTTGGAGTTGACGGGATTTGAAAAGAGGTTCATCCGTCTGGCTAATAAATGTATTGTCTTGTCGTCCTTGAACGCTGACGGACACATCCAACGGAGCCCAAAAAAAGCCCAAAAGGCTCGGTGGCGGCGAAACATCGGGAGAAGCTCATTCCGCTTAAGTGAGAGTGAAAAGTGAGTTGATGTGCTTGAGTAAACAACTCGGGCGCTCATGTGAAGAGTTGACAGACAGGACAGAGTGTACAGACAATTTCCAGGATATAAATTACCCGCCGAGAGCATAAACACGCCTGGGAAACTTATTTTCCCTTCTGTCAAGCTGGTGACCACTTTCAGGTTTGCGCGGAAAAAAACTTGACCAAAAATGTTGTTGTGGCCTTCGGACTGTCTTGTCTTCCACATTGAGGTGCCAGGGGGACCGGCGGGCCGGGCCCAAGTTAGAAAGGCCTTCTTATGTGAAGTCCTGGTGGTGGCTGGGAGCCCGCCAACAAGGCCTCTTTATGTGCCGTTTCTCTTGTCGCCAGGAGTTGACGGGTCATGTAAACTGGCGGTGGACCGGGAGGCTCCGCAGGAGAATAGAGACAAAGAATTTCCTTTTCTGTCCCCGACGTTTGTTTGTTTAGAGGGATCGCTGCCATCCCAAACTTCGCCAACGAGTAAAGTCGGGGAACAAAAGGAGGCCCACGACAACATGGAAAAAGTTCTAGTGATGTGCGTCTTCATCCCGGCCTGGGCGGGGGTTGGAAGGATGGACAAACGGATCCCGGTAGGGCTGGTTCTGCCGACCACCTTCTGGGCTCGAGGTCCCCATTGGGGGCTTAAAACACGACACACAAGTAGGTCTGTCACCAGAACAAATTTGGCTGGATGATGATTGTCCTACAAATTATTCTCCATAATTGGTATTACTGACAACCATTTTTAAATCAGTTCTATAGAACAATAATGCCAGTAAATATCATATCAAATATCAAAAGCAATACACTTTTTATTACCTTTATTAAAGTAAGCTTTTTCATGACTTATCTTATTTTATTAGCACTATTAGACAGGATGTGAGCCGCTCTTATATGGACGGCGACGAGTGTGGCTAAAAAAGATAGCTATGGAGCGCCACTATATATACATAAGATATAATGAAATATATATACATAAGATATAATGAAATATATACACATAAGATATAATGAAATATATATACATAAGATATAATGAAATATATATACATAAGATCATGTATCGGGTATTTTTTTGCTGACATTTGAAAGTAAAACATGACATGTCAGTGTTAATTAATAATATATTATTATTATATATAGATATATTATAATTACTAATTATTAAAGTCACTACTGGCTAAAAAATGCACCCTTTTAGCTGTAATCTCTGTTAAAAATAGGATCTCTCACGGAAATACATTTGAAAATAAGTGACTTTCATGGCTCTCTTAGCCCAAAAGGTTCCCGACCCCTGCTGCAACCGAACCACGAAGGTCACGAAGAAAACGAGGATCGGAGAAATGTTACAAAAAACGTAATCAAATATTCCGCCCACTTCTCGTTGCCGGCGTCCGCTGAGAGTCAACCGTCTGGCTGGTGTGACGGCTAACTGGCTGGCCGGGCAAAGCCTTCCAGCCATGAAACAATTATCTGCTCTCTGCAGCACAAACAATCCCCGCCGCTCCCTCTAAACCAGCAGCACAAAGCAAATGCATTCCTACACGTGTTCGCCAAAGACAAATAAAATAGAATTTGTGTTGCGGGAAATCACCTGGGACCACATTACGCGGCAGAACTCCCGGGCGTGGATCGGCTGTCGTTACATCAATTTATTTCAACGTCATTTTCTTGTTGTTTGTCGGGTTGAATGAAGCACGGCGGAGCTCGCATTCAACTCGACTGTACTCGTCTTTAAAAGTCATCTGTGGTATGGGGGGCTTGAAAAATTGCACGCCGCTACTGACCAGAACTGTTTTTAACCCCCAAGACATGCTGGGGACTTTTTTCCTAAAATGGAGTAAATGTATTTACCAGTGGAACCTCAATTTGCCTTGATTCGCAGCACAATCTGTACTTTTTGCGTTATGAATGCACTGTGTGAAATCCTGTTGGACCCTCGGCCCACACCGTTGTTCGAGGACCCGCAGTGGCGTCAGTTTTGCGTGGAAGCTGAGGCAAACATTTTGCAGAAACGGGCAAAGCCCTGGCAGGTTGCTTCGAAGACCAAAAATATTGGTGACTCGAGTTGTCACAAAATACGTTGCCTCTGGGAGAAGAGAGAAGTTGCTGGCGCGCTGTGGGTATTGTTTCAGTACCTGGTATAGAGTGTCCCAACTAACGAGTTTATGCTTTTAGATGCGAGTCGCCTCTCGTTTTGCTAGCTAAAAGTTAGTCTAGGACCCAGCCTATTTTCAAAGAGCGGTTTGGGGTGCTTGCTATTGCTTTATGACATTGACACTAGCATTACAGCGACTGTACGTACATTATATCCATCTAATTTATCTTATTTGGTATGGATTGTGTAGAACTATGACAGGAACAACATCCACTTAAAAGCACTAAATGAATACAGAACCACCATCCACCTGGAGTTGTTTTTTCTGGGACGTTTTGTACCACAAATATGCACACTAGCACTCAATAAGTTCATCAGATCTGAAAAATCGTAAAAATACAGTATAGTAGTGTAAGAGCAGTGAGTGAGAAAGAAGAAGGTGCATCCAAGGACCGTCAAACAGTCGGACAAATCGCCGCTGGCATTAAACCTTCAAAAACTGGGGGCTTTTGAACGGTATATTATGTTTTAATAAAATAATAGCTCAGATTTAGCTAAGAGTTAACTATGGATTAACTATGTGATTAATTCCTATCATATATTTTAATCGATTGAGTTTTTGGGACGTTTTTTAGACCTGACACTGTAGAAAAACATTATGAATTAGGGCCTCGAATAAAGTAGACATTGAAATGTATTTTATGGGAATTAAAAGATGGTAGTCCATAACATTTTACGGCTGATATTATTTTTTTATTGTTTTGTGTATTTTTGGCACACTAACTTGAACCCATCAATCATGCAAATGTGTCATTCCCGCAGCCCTCGGCTACACCACACAGCACTCCAGGACCATTTGGAAGCTTTGTATGACCAGTACAGGCCAAATGTTTGGACACACCGTCTCATTCCCTGGTGGACGTGTGGAAGTTTTGGCAATTTTCCGAACCGACTGACCTTTATTTCTTCAAGTAATGATGGCCTCTTGTTTCCTAGCGGATTGGTTCTTGGAATAACATGAATTGTAACGGTTGCTGAGTATCTACCTGACCTCCGCACAACACAACTGATGCGCCCAATCCTATTAATAAGGCAAGAAATTCCACTAAGTAACCCTGACAAGGCCCACCATTTCAGGGGACTACCTCTTGAAGGTCACAGAGAACACCAAGGGTTTGTAGCGCTTTCAAAAAAGCCAAGGATGGCTACTTTGAGGAATCTGCTTTAACCTTTTGACAGTCTTTTTGGAGCCTAGAAATGCTTTTTTTTTTTTAATCCCAACATATAGACCTTTGAGCAGGTTTTAGAGAAAATATGTCACCATTTCTTGTGGCATGTTTTGCTTCTGGAAGGACTGAGCTGCTACTGCCTTCTCAGTGACATCCAGTCCAGGGGTCCGATCGCCGGGGTCTGTGTGAAATCCGAACTGACTGAACCAGGACAGAGCCGGGATTGCGCCGCTTCCTCTCCCACGGAACCTGTCCCTGCCGACAATGGGCATCCTGTACTTACGGTGGAGTGAGCCGTTAACTTGAGTAGTGCTCCAAGGCCACTGTGGGTGGAAGGCAGAAGACCCAGCAATATGTAGCTATTCCTTTACCATGAAAGACCCACCCACACACTTAGCATCAGCACCACATTACTCACATTGCCTTCAGGAGGTGTCAGGTTCTGGCACCTGCTGGAGGCGCCTGCAGAGTTGGATGCCAAAGCCTAAAAGGAACTGTCAGGAGTCTTAGATGGAAGTCAACCAGTAAAAACTGCAAGGGATTCTGTCTGGCACTAGGGGCACTAAGCAAAGAAAGTCATAAGCGCTTGATGGCAAAGGCAAAAATGAGTTCCTTCTTTGGAGACATCTTGCAGCCTCAGCGCCATTGCTGCTGAGGTTGGACGCAGTAAGACAGTCATTTCAAACTTCTTCAAACATCTTGAGGGTCACCAAACAAAAAAGTCACGCGGCAGACCCCCCCAAAAATGAGCCAAAGGAACCCATTGGCCGCCCGTCAAGGGGCGGAGATGGAGGGGGGTGCCATCATGATCCTACAATGGAGCTTTAGGTCATGCAGGGGCGTCAAATGGACACCGGCAAGGTGGAGATGTTGCAGGGAGGCATCCTTCATGACTGAGAACCCTCGTCTGTGTGGTGATGACTGGCTTTTTCCACAGAACTACGCTGCACTCCACAAAGGACTTCTTCCAGAGGAATAAGCTCACTCTTTTGGACCACCCTGTGTGTTCCCCTCATCTAGTTCCAATGGAGAAGAACTGGGGATGGATCGCCAGGGAAGTTCCAGACAGTTTTTCAACTGGTCTTAACATTTCAATCAGGAGTGTGTATTACGTGAATGAGTGTATCAACAACACACACCTTCTCTTCACTGGTGTGTTACGTGATCCAGGTACAGTTGTAATTATCCCACACACACACACACACACACACACTATCGTCTCAGTTCTGTCCTAATTCCCAGCGCAGTGACAAGCAGCTCAATAAGTCCTTCTAGAACAATGCGCCCCGCATCCATCGACATCCTCTCAGAATACAAAGGTGTATCATTTGGGGCCCGGGAATGGTAATCAGATGAGGAATTTACTGAAAGCGTTGATGGCAACGGCGACGTCAATAGCGCGCCTCGTGGCATCTGTCATCCGGCGAATCGATGACAATTTTCAGCCATGAAGCGAAGAAAATGATGGTTTGAAATAACAATGTGAACGCTGCTCACACTAAATATTCAATCTTTGGACAGTTAGTTACATTTTTGCAGTATTGTCCCTTAAGGACGTACACTGTAATAAAAATTGTTGGGTTTTTTTTGTTTGATTCATTTCAAAATTGTTGCTAAAAATAGTGCGAGGTATTGTACAGCCAAAGACCGCTAGACAAGCCAGTCAGCGGTACGGAGTACCCAAACGAAGCATCCATGCGTTGGGGACTCTGTCTCCGTGAAGAACGAATTGTGGTTCTTCTAGGGTTGGGATACGAAACAAGTGATGTCCCGATCCACATTTTTTGTACAATATTGTAAAAAACTATTTGCCTGACTTTTAATTCTTTTGCATGTTTGTCACACTTAAATGTTAAACTATTAGTCAAAGAGAACATAATTGAACCCAAAATGAAGACTGCCAAGACTTTTGGGAAAAGATCTTGTGGACTGACGAGACAAAAGTTGAACTTTTTGGAAGGTGATCTTCAAAATACAGCGGATCCCAACCCTGAAGATGGGTTTGGGACTTCCCTACCAGAAACAGATTCCAAGGCTTTTAGACGTTCCGGTTTTCGCCGGACCTTTGGGAATGGATTGGATGGAATGGATAAAACCGAGGCCCCGCTGTAACGTATGAAGCTGTACAACAGGCTAATGCAATACCGTGGACAGATTCCTGAGCTCCGGGCAGATGCTAGGTGATTGAGTTCAGAACAGTGACAGAATCTCCTCCGTTTTGTCCGTGGCATGGTGCTGACATTCCGTTTTCCATCTCAGAACAGATGCCACATGGAACAGCAGGTATGGCAAAGCTATAAAACCCCAAAACCCAAGGGCGTCAGTCTGAAACCTAGTCTGTGGACGACTAGAAGGGAAAACATCAGGCCTGTTTGCAGCGATGTATCAAAGTCTACAAGGTTTATGGCTAGTCCAAGAGTCTTAGGACGTTTCGGTCCATCAACATGAACAGCAGGGTCCCTTCCGCCCGCCGTCCAGACAGCACTCGAGCAATCAATCAAAACTGCATTAAAACTTTTCTAAACCTTAGATTGAAAGAGCTAGAATTAAATAATTCATCTAATTGTACATAATTGCATTGGATGACGGACAGGCGCTTGACGGCACATGCATTACTTTAATACAAAATGTGATGTGTAGCACTTAGCCTTACTTGTTGGCCGTCTGGCTGTGGCCACTTAAGGGTAATAGTGGACATTTAAGTGGGCTAATTTGCTCAAGTTTGGGGAAATGTATGGACCACACTTTTCCGGCCAGTTAAGGATGAGGATTGTGGGTTTCTTGCCTGAAAGACAAGGCAAATGTCAGGACTGTACGGCCAAAGCTTTGTCCTGGATAGGTGGATTTTTACAGATTTTTTTAGTTGGGTGCCAACAGGGCTGGACTACAACAAAATTGTGGTCGTGGACTTTGTAGTTCTGACCCAAACCTCAGCGCTAATAATCCAATTGACAAAAACGTTTGCCCGCCTTGCCTGTTGGATCACACTCCCAACACCGAATCTCGTTGTTCACTGGTTACCTCAGTTAACGTCCGCCCCGGTTAAAGCGTTTTTTTTTGGTTAACATCCAAATTGTTGCCAGAATTTTACCTTGGCTTGCGTTTGCCCGCTTGGTTGGATCATGTCCCAAGATGACACTTATTTCACCCTTAGCTACGGCAGCCTGTAAGGCACATACAGCGCATGGCATGCAATGAAGTGGCTGAAACAATGGAATACTTAATATTCACATAAAATTTTGTATTTTATGTGAATTTTGTGCATTTTGTCTCCTTGGAATACGACTCTTTTATTGCAATATTTGGACTTTATTCTTGTAAAAATGGCTGCTGTTTTTTCATTTTTCAACTATTTAAATTTTCTTGTCCTTATTATGACTATTTGGACTTTACTCTCACAACTTTTCCCGCAACCAAATTTTCCAAAAGTGAAAACTTTATTTGTTGTTTTGTTTGTGTCCTGTAACAACATTCGTCTTATTATTACTAGTATTATTATTATTATACAACTTTTAAAAAATAACATACCTATTACATAATATTTCAGTTCTCCAAAAAGCTGTAGGAAGAAGCAATACATTTGTTCACTTCCTGTATTACAAACACAAATATATAGTGGAACCTCAACATACAAAAATAATTTTTTCCGGAGTTTCAGAATTCCAGAATTTTTATGTTATGGGATAAGATTTACACATAAATGGCGAAATACGTCGTATTAAGTGTAAATATTGTAGCAAATATTGTTCATTTATGACAACATAATTATTTACATGCGTGATTGTTTAAAAAACAATGAGAAAATAATAAAATCAATGAAAAACAATAATAATAATGACACTTTAGCTTTCTGGTCCAGCGAGGATAGCTTGACGGCGGCGGAGGCGGAGTTTATGGCAGAAATCATTCGTAAGTTTACGTACTGTAAGTTTAAATAAATACGCTGCATTACATACTAAACTTTACATTATAACTTGTTTATTTTCCTTTCTAACAATGGATGGGAGCTTTTCGGTACGCTGAGCATCGGGACGCCGTAATTGGCCATCGTTAAGGATTCTGGGAGGAAGAGGATGATGGGAGATGACCAATAAGAGGGCAGCTTCTTCTTCATTTTTGGTTTTTGGAATCCATTACTTTGGCGCATTACCGCCCCGGGGGAGGGGGGCTTGTACATGCAAAATTCTGGCCGGGTCTTTCCATTTTCATATTTTGAATATGTTTTCCCTAAATGGGTCGGAAATATCATCGAAGCCCAGTTGGTGTTACCAATTTTTCCGTATGATGAGGTTTTTGCAAGTTGAGGTTCTTCAGTATGAGGAAAAGGTAGTTCAGGATCGTGTTGCTGGTACTTTGGTTGGTTTCTGTTTCGGTTTAAAACGGAGCCGTCAGAATGGATCCATCACGAAAGCTGAGGTCCTTCAGTATCAGAGAGACAAAGAGTCCAGCAGGCGTCATCACCTTAGCCATAAAGGTACTTATCAGCTAACATACTGTATATTTATGGACGCCATTAAAAACAAAACGGCCATACAGGAAAGAGTGGAGTGCGGCGGGAAAGAGAGAGAAACCCAAAGGACCCAATTTCCTCTTGAAGCACCTGATGGACACAATGACAAGCAGATTGCTTTCCAGTACCAATTTTTGGAGCGGGTGAAAAATGGCGAGCGCAGCCGGCATGTGGTCCAAGATGAGTCATAAATCTTCTTTTATCTCCTCGGCGGCGGTGGCGGCAGAAAAAGGATGAGTTGCTTCTTTTTTTTTTTTTTTTCACCTCTCTCCTGGCCATCTCATTCACGTGTCTATGTGTCTGTTATCTGTGCCCTTGAGCAAAGATTACTGATGCCCTGTCTCTGATATATGACACACCACTGCCAGCAGCTTTTCATCCCGCGAATTAACAGAAAGAGGGGGCCCTGACTGCCATCCATCCGCCTGGGGTGGGAAGGGGGGGCATGCCCATAAAAAGCAGAGTGCATCATGGGTAGCCAAGTTCGGTGGCAAATTGTTTACCCGACCTCTGCGCGTCTCGGCGTGTGTGTCGCCCCCGTCTCCTCTTCGTAACAAATAGTCTCTGTCACTTCCTGCCTCCTTTATCAGATGGTAAGTAAACGCACCATAGGGTGGGTGGGGGATGGGGCGCGGGGGTGGGATCACCTACAGCAAAAACAAAAATGGGATTTTTGCGGTGACTGATGAGAACAGGGATTCCCATAATGATGCTTCAAGACAAAAAGGATAAATGGCGGAGATTTAAAAAACAAATGGCGGCATATTACGTGTTAACAGCTCGTGCACTTCCAAGGAAGGGGAATATTTGATCATCGGGGGCCTCGGGAGAGGCCTTAATCCATCTTGGGCGAGCACGTGGGAATAACGGGGATTTAAATGAGCTAGACAAACGGCGCTGACCACTTGAAGCGATCTAAAAGCCAACGTAAAATAACACATTAGGGGCGCGGCTGCCGGGGTGGAAATGAAAAGACTCGCCGTTGCCGAGCGATAACCATCCCTCTCACGCCGCTCCAGACTTCATTAACCCGGAGCTAATCTCCTGCTCAAACTCCACGAGCTCGGCGTGCCACGCGGAAGATCCTGCTTGTTGTGTCGCTTTTTTGTTGTCCTTTTTGTGCGGTTCAAACCAAAAGAGCTCATAAATAAAATATCACACTGGGAGAGTAATGCGTATTTCATTAACAAGCAGTCGTTAGTCCGAGCAAAAGCCGTTTATAAGACACTGATGTGCTTTTAGTCTCGGCCAACAGGACAGAACGGTCAAAATGCTTTTGCACAACAACAACACAACGGAATCGATCAATCGGAACGCACCCGAAGTCGCACAATTTTGGGGTTGGGTGATTTTTTGTCTGAACAAAATCGATATTATCATATTTTAAAACAGGCTAAATTCAAAGCACTCGGAGTGCCAACTGCAGAACCGACATCAAGTTAAACAGAAGAAGCCAAAGACCTCAAGGAACCGGGAGTCGGACGGTTGAGTTTGCTGATGTTGCTAAAATTGTCCCATTATTACATATTTTTGCCTAAAAAATGCAAATTATTTTTTATTCATGTATTTTTATGACTTAATGCTCATATTATTTTGACATTGTTTCCATATCATAACTTTTTAAGCTAAAAAAAACATAAAAAATACAACTTTATTTTGTTTTGTTTGTTCTCATAATATTTATTTTTTGTTACTATTTTTCTCTTTAGAATACAACTTTTTTTTGCAATATTTTATTGATACATCATTCTTGTAAAATACAGCTGTTTTTTGTTCATTTCTGCTGTTTTTAATTTTCCAACAATTGTCTTTTTGTAAATGTTTTTTTTTCCCAACTGTTGACTTTATTCCCAAAAGATTTGGACTTTATTCTCGTAACTTTTTCCGCAACTTAATTTTCCCAAAATTACGAATTAATTTGTAGTTGTTTTTGTTTGTTTCTCATAATATTAAAATTAAATATTTTTTTTTTTCTTTATTATTGCAACATTATGCTAGTAAAATGACATTATTTTCCTCAGAATATTTCTTTTTTATTGCAATATTTGGAACAGTCCAGGGTGAACCCCGCCTCCCGCCCAAAACCAGCTGGGATAGGCTCCAGCAAACCCCCGACCCTAATGAGGATAAGCGGCATGGAAAATGTATGAATGTATGCATGGAATTGGTTTTTGAAAAATTACAGCTGCTTTTTTCATTTCTACTGTTTATGATTTGTCCAACTATTATTACGTGTGTTATTGCTTTTTTTAAATTGAATTTTAATTATTGTTATTACCCTATTTAATTTAATTTTCCTAATACTTTTTTTCCGTAATATTTGGACTTTATTCTTATAGCTATTTTCACATCCACATTTTCCAAAAATTACACTGTGTTTTGTTGTTATTCCATAATATTGCAATTTTATTACAACTTTTAATATTTCAACTTTTTTCTACAAAAATGACATTTTTTTCCCCCATAATATCACAAATGTATGACTTTTTTCAAAATATTTTGACACAAAACGACAAGTTTTTCAATGTTTGCAGGTTTTTGTTTCCAGTTTGTCTGTGGAATTCTATTTTTAGAAGGAGCCGTGGGCCAATAAGATCAGCGGGTCCGGCTCAGGGGCCGCACTTTGGACACCCCTGCGATACCGCCTTTCCCGTTAATGATGTAGCGTATTCTGTGGCTGTAAGAGGTTCTCGCGTTTATGGAGCAAAATTCCCATCGGAATGCATTCATGGTTGGCCCACCTGCACATGAATGTGGGTAATAAATGAGAAAAGGCATTCTGCAGCCGGTTTGGGCCAGGCTGCTGTTTATTCCCCGCAATGGCGTCGGCGCATACGTGCGGGAGAAGCCTCCAGTCGTCCCGCTCTAAGTGTTAAAATAACCTTTTCATCTGTTCGCCCAGCGGCCCTCCTGAATCAATTCCCGCTCAGTGTCCCCCAGCGTCTGCACAACTGGCACCTCCACAACTTGTTCCGTTTGCTGTACCGGGCTCCATCTGGCCGCGGTCATTTGGCGCTTCAATTTAGTTGTCTCCCGCGCTCTAATTTGTCCCGCACTTACAAAACGGCCGCCCCGGCGGGGCCGAGCCGCGAGCTGCCCCCTCGTCAGGCGGGCGGGAATACGTTTGCAAACAGCCGCCGGCCCGGCCGTGAATCCGCCAGGCGGGGTTATGAATGGATGGTAACAGATGTTTACTGATTGTGGAGTACCAGTCTTGTTGACCAGTGAAATCTGTTCATAAATGGAAGGGAGTTTATGGCGGACTACGTACGCTCGCTCCCCGGCAGAACCCTCACCGCTGACGGGAAAACTACAAGAAATTCCGCACCTAAGCCGCTAACTTGTAGCCTGGCAATGAGCCGACACTGGCCGCTCGCCTTCACTCCTGGCGACAAGTTTCACGACGCATGTCACCTGTCAATCACTCCCGGTGGCAGATGACAGGCTGACGGTTTCGGGCCTCACTTTGGAGGAAATGTTGATACGCTAATGTCGCGCAAACCGAGGAAATGGTTTGGTTTGTCATTGTTTGGGCTCCGGATGGGGGTGACAATCAACTTACTCATCACTGACATGATCCATCAACTTTGCTTTAATGTGCTGTATAGTGTTTGGGCCTATTAATGAGCATAAATGGGTTGTTATGTGATTTCTAGTCCCCCAAGAAAAGATAACATATAATGCTTTGCAGCCTTGTCTCTATGGTGGAATACTGTTTACAACACAGTATGTAAACATAGACATTACTTACTCGGTTGTGTGGCAACTTTGATGTAGTGTAGCGTAGCGGGCGCCGATACTGTGCCGCCGGCGCAAGAGTCCTTTTTCAAAATGCCTTTATTTTAAGTCATGCGTACTTTCAAGCCAAATATTTCTTGAAAAGATGTTCAAAGCAGCCATCTTTGAAATAATTGCTGCAAAATACAAATAAAAAAACTCCAGCTGTCCTTTTTATTTTAGACCATCCATCCAACCAGCCATCAATTTCCAATGCTTATCCTCAGTTGGGGCGCGGGGGTATGCTGGAACCGATCCCAATTGACTTCGGGCGAGAGGCGGAGTACGCCCTGGACCTGTTGTTCTAAACCGTCCTTTTATTGAAAAGAAAGCAAACTTAGAGTATCCCTCGGATAGTGTAAACATCCAGCAGCAACACAACTTTTTAGTATTAAGATTATATTCAAACCCATTGACGAGCTACCTCAAAAAGTGTTTACTCGGGTTTAGCTGAGCTGGCTGAAACCAGCAGGGGCGCTGTTGAGTCAGTGTCAACTAATTTGCTGTCTCAAGAAGTACAAGTACTATATATGGCAACATGCATGGAAGCAGGTGTTAAGAACATGCATAGAGATTACAGAGAAAGGCCCCTAGTTCCAAAACTGATATGCATATACATAAAAATCATAGTAGTTATTTATGCATTTATTATTTTTTAGTGTATTTTTTTTGTTCATCGTTGCACCTGAAGGTTTCCCTCGGCACGGTGGTTGGGGACCGTTGGTATCAGACCATTAAAATTCAGACGTTTCTGCTTATTGTGTGGCTGTTGTGGGTTTAAAGATATGCTATACGTACATTCCATTTTGTATTCACCTGTAGACTCTTACAGGTGTACTGTCGTGCACCGCGGGACACGACAGGAAGGATCACTTCCTGTCCTGCACTTTTATTGTGGAGTGCTGCGCTTCCTGCTGGGGTAAGATGCAGGAAGAAGAGCTGTTTCTAATGGCAATTAGTTGAATTTATAAGCCCGGCGTCATCAAAGGAACGCTGCTGGTTCTACAATGTAGTCTCCTCGGTTTTCCTCACCCAGGCTGTCACCTACATCCTTCTTTGCTGCTTCTGCCAAGAGTTCCATATAGATTTTTAAGTTTTTTTTTTTATTATCTTTGTTGCTTTTTGTTGTTCCTGCACACTGGATACTTCTGCACCTGCTACTGTTTACTGAAGGACTGTCTCTCCATCCACTGGGCAGCCACCTCAGATCCTGACATGTACTTTGTATACAGAGAGAGTCATTGCATCCCCTCCTTGTTTTTTCCTTATCCAACTTCCAGCACTTACTGACATTAATTACATTTTTCTTATTTTTTTTTTTTTTAAATTTTTTTATTATTTTTTTTTTTTTTAAATTTTGGGTTTGGTATTTTTTGTTTTTGTTTCTAATTTTGTTTTTTTTTTTTTCTTTTTTTTTTTTTTTTATTTTTTTTATTTCTTTATTTTTTTTTATTTTAATTTATGTTTTCTTAAAATATATCTAACATATCCTGCTTTACAACAGGAGTGTTCGGAGTGCGGTCTGAGTGATTTATTTGTGGCCCAACATAAAAATACAATATAATTAAAAAACATTAAGGAAACAGCAAAAAAAATTAAAATGAGTAGTAATTTTACAAAAAACATAGCCCAAATATTAGGGGAAAAATGTTGTCATTTTTGGAAAATTTGTTTGGAAAAGGTTATAATATTCGGAAAATAAAGTAAAAATCATATAGGAATAGAGTCATAATTATGAGAAAAATTTAAAAATTGAAAAAATAGCTGTAATATTATGAGTAGAAAGATATTAAGAAAAAAAAGGTTAGTTGAAAAAATATGAATTATTGTTAAGAAAAAAAAGTCAAACATGTAGTGTTATGAGTAAAAGCAATGTCATTTTAGTAATAGAGTTCTTTTTTTTTAATGTCGCAGTATTAAGAAACAAACCAATAAAAGTAATATAATTTGTAATTTTTGGAGTATTAGGTTGCAAAGTATTACAATGGGAATAAATATTACAATTAAAAGTGTAATTGTTTATAATGTGTAATCTTTTGTGTAATTTTTTTGCTGACACTTGAAAGTAAAACATGACAGGAATCCCAGTGTTAAAAATCACATTCCAAATATAAAACCTTCTCGCCACCATCCAATTTAGAGACTTCTAAAATTGTTAGCACACGTTTAGTTGTTTTCACTTTTTTTTTTAAATAGGATATGGCTCTCACAAAAATACATTTGGAACACATGCATCGTTTATGGTTCTCTTAGCCCAAAAGGTTCCCGACCCCTGACATATAGCAGAGATAAAGCATTTGGATCCAAAAGACTAAGACTAAAACTAAAAATGAAATGGCTGCCGGAAAAACACTGTGTCATCATAACCGATAATAATTTAAAAAGTATTAAAATGCATGATGATGGACATTCTTGGCAATTACACTACATGACCTCAATCGGCACATTGTCTTAAAACTCTTACAAACACCAGGAAAATGCCGACTGCGGTGAGCCACGCCTCTCGAAATATTCCGACATTATGTAAGATTGTCGTCAAAGTCAAGTCGTCAAGTCAGATTCTCCCACTCTGGAATTGGTTGGAAAAAAACCCAGTTTCAGGGCACCCGGAACTCCGTTTCCGTGTGGACGGGAGGCCGAAACGGGGAAATACTTTGCCCTTTTCACCTGAAAAGGTCTCCGTGTGGACATAGCCCCTTCAACCCTTTTCCTTGCCTTCCGAGCTCGACAGATTCGTCGCCGTTACTGACTCATCATTGGCGTTTATTTTCCGTTCACAGCTGCGACGCCGAGACACCGGGAAGGCAGCGGCCACGGCGACCCGTGCAAAGTTATAAAAGTCGGAAGCAGGCGGCAAACGGCGGTGTCAGTCCATCCGCTGGGGTTTTATCACCTGGATACTTTATCTGACGGCTGGCGAATCTCCAATCCGTGCAAAGACAGCAAAAGTCGGGAAATAAATGGCGACCAAACATGACCAGGTAATGATATGAGCGGGGAGACGACTTTTGGGGCGATGGTTCTTCCTGCTATTAGTTTCTTGGAATATTTCTTTGTGCTCATTGCTACCCCTGCCTGATATCCTTCAGCCTTTTCCTTCAGAAGCTGTCAAAGCCGCCAAGTATAATATATGGCCTTCCCAATGAGAACAGCTGTAGCCGCGCTCGCCGCCGCCCTGCCCCGCGTGAAATAATACATCAAGATTAATTGATTTCCCGTCACACTCTCAGAGAAAGGAAAATTCATTCTCATGTATCAAGCACCCTCCCTCCAACCCCCGGCATATGAATTTTGTACATGGCAAGTAATTCGGGTTTTGGGGGGTTTTAATTATTCATGAGGACTAAAAACATGATTAAGTGTTTCGAGGTAGAGCCCCGAGCCCGCGGCCAAAAGCGAGACAACAATGGCCCTCCGTGATGCACGTGTCCATTACGGACGCATTTGCATACACCGCACTACATCTCGATGCATTTAATGTCCCTCGGCTTGCGCTCAAGACGCATGATGCTTGACTCCCGCGAGTGCAGGAACTTTATGATGACTTGAATACATCCGTCTGTATCTACAACACTACTAATAGTGGACGACATCCGCTTTGGACACAGCTCAGCTGGCCTTTTGGACATGACACTCAAAGTCTGCCCACTGATACTCTCGCTAACTGAGGCAAAACTGAGCGCACTACTTGGCTGCAACCAGCAGAGGCGCTGTTGAGTCGATCTCGACTAATCAAGGTTAGGGTATTCTTAGAAAGAAAAAAAAGTTCTAAAAAACATGTTAAAAAATAATTATATAAAAGCAAAGTCAAAAATAGGGAAAAAGGACAAAAAATGCTTAAAAAAACAGTAAATAATTCTCCAAAAAATAAATAAACATAAATAAATCACAACACCAGATCAATAAATACACACACAATAAAAACATGAAAAGCTGCCTCCTCAGAACAATCAGTCCTTTCTCTTCCGTCTTATCTTGTCCATTGTTGTGTATGTGATGAAGATGCTCACCAAAATCCAACCAGAACCGGACTCACGGGTCAAATTGGTCGAATGTACTACACTAATGATGGGGATGACATACAACTTCATGTAAAAAAAATCCTAACTATAACTACTGAGTTGTGGACTCCTATAGAACTGCTAAACACAAGAACCCGCACAGAAAGCTTTTGAGATTTTGCAGACTTCTTTTCCTGCAGTGTTTCCTTGGGTTTCCTGCTCTCCGCCCCAAACGGTCTGTGCAATTTACTCCAACCTCGGTCCTGGTTGTAAAGGTACGGTTGATCCAGGTACGTCTCTCACTGAGCCCATTCCGATGTGATCGGCCACACCTCCAAGCGCTACAGAGGACTTCTGAACCCCACTTCCTAATTCGGGTGGTACAGCGGTTGATGGTAAACGGCAATTTATCTTTTTCAAAATGTCGGCTTTTAACAGCTTTAGCAGTTTGGCGGATAGTCCAGCTTCGTATTGGCCCATGTAAAAAAAAAACAGACCAGTGTGAAGTGCCGTCGAGAGATATTTTTTCTCTGGCTGGCCGGGAATCGGCAACTCCAACCAATTCTGCCTGATGCTTGCCTCTTTAGGAAAGCTAAACAAAATGATCTTTCCCTCACACTCGATCGACTTCTTGTAAAACTCTCGGCAAATTCTCGGCAACAAAACAAAGCGGAGAAGCGCGTGTACTGTACCTCTGCAGACCCGTATAAGGACGTCCGGGTTTTGTGACATCGGTGATGAAAAAAAACACAGCGTACAGGACCATCCAAAACTGTCTTTAGGGTTCCCTTCCAAATGCACAAAGCTCATTATCTGACGAGTTGGCATCGTTTAATACGAGGATACAACATTGTAACGACAGAAACCAGGAAAGGCTCAATAACTCCCCTTTAGTATCTGACCTCAGTTACCTAAAATGCATCAGCTCAGATACCCGTGCTCTGAGATACTGCATAACAATCACAATTTTTTTTAGAAAAAGCCATCAAATATTTGACTCTGGTGACTTTAGAAGGCTGGAAAAACCAAAACTACCAGCTACCAGGTTTCAGACGGCGTAATAATGAATAACATGATTCTTCTCAGAAAACAGATGAGCGCTTCTCAAAGATGAAGAACAGGCCGACACTCGCAATCGTGTGCAGCCAATTTGGCACAATCCACGAGTATTCAACACCAGACGTATCTGGAAGTAAGTTCTCCATTCATAAACAAGGCGAGCAGACCTGGCATCTGTAAAGCTGAAGTGTGCTGTAGTTTTTCACCCTGGTTCTCCGTCCACCGTATGAGCTCGTATAATAATCTGCATTTCTCGGTGCTGGCGGTGTTTGCAAGTGCTCAGCTTGTTCTTTCTCACAGCCATTGGTGGTCTGGAGCTGCACGGTCTGCCTGTCAATGAGACGATGAATTAAAGTACAGTATGAGCGCGTCACCGTTTGCACCAAGAATGGGCTTCGCCACACGTTCCAACACCAGCCGGTAATGACTGAGATGCGGGTTTTCTTTACGCTGCAGCCAAAGAAAAGACGCCAGGACGCCGACGCGGCCTGCAAGCATGCATGAGGCCATCAAATTAAAGCGACGTTCGGACCACACGAGAACAAAGCGGCGATTACCCGAGAAGAAACGCCCGAGTGGAAGGGTGTAATTATCAGGCGAGATGTTTGCCGGAGTATGTGCGATATTGTGCTTCTGTCTCCGGGAAGGTTGTAATTATGCTAATAGAGGCTAATTAGCGTTTATTATACGGCCCCCCACAAGTGGAGTCACACTCATTCCCAATGCTAACTGCTAAGCTAAAATGAATGCCGAGGGTGTTAAATCCTTCTTTGCTCCTTCCTCAGCCCGCCCATCAACAGTTATTCCCGTCAGCGCCTCGTGAACATCTCACAACTTTAAATCATCTGCCTTTTTGGAACTTTATTGAGCCGCTGTCATGCTAGCTCACTGGCTAGCTAGAGTTAAAAAAAAATAAAATAAAACATACAGTGAGAGCTAGGGAAGAGGTCTCGGACAGCCAGCAAGCTAACATGCTAAGCAGGTAGCATGATCGCGTTTCCTGATTTCCAGCCTGATCAAACAACGATGGAAAAGTAGGCTGTTAACTTGCAAGGGTTGACTAAAATTAAGCGATAAAAGCACCGCAGGTTTAATACCTTTGATCCACATCAAACACCACTGATCCACATAGGGAAAGGGTACTGCCCCTGCGTGGGCAGGTCTCCAGAATAGCATAACAGCACTTCCCGGTTCCAGTATTCTTTCTCGTGGACTGACAGGACAAAAGTAGAACTTTTTGGAAGGTGCGTGTCCCGTTCCATCTGGCGTAAAAGTAACACAGCATTTCATAGCAACAGTCAAATATGGTGGTGGTAGTGTGATGGTCTGGGCTGGTTTTGCTGCTTCAGGACCTGGAAGGCTTGCTGGGATAGATGGAAGCATGAATTCTACTGTCTAGCAAAAAATCCTGAAGGAGAAGGTCCGGCCATCTGTTGGTCAACTCAAGCTAAAGCCATCTTGGGTGCTGCAGCAGGACAATGACCCAAAACACACCAGCAAATCCACCTCTGAATGGCTGAAGAAAAACCAAATGAAGACGTCGGAGTGGCCTAGTCAAAGTCCTGACCTGAATCCCATGGAGATGCTGTGGCATGACCTTAAGAAGGCGCTTCATGCTAGAAAAGCCTCAAATAAAGCTGAATGACAACAATTCTGCAAAGATGAGTGGGCCAAAATTCCTCCAGAGCGTGTAAAAGACTTGTTGCAAGTTATGGCAAACGTTTGATTGCAGTTATTGCTGCTAAGGGTGCCCAAGCAGTTATTAGGTGCAGGGGCAATTACTTTTTCACACAGGGCTATGTGGGTTTGTTTCTCCCTAAATAATAAAAACATTCATTTCAAAACTGCATTTTGTGTTTACTTGTGTTAACTTTGACTAATATTAAAATGTGTTGGATGATCCGAAACATTTTGTGTGACAAACATGCAAAAGAATAAAAAGTCAGGACGGGGGCAAACACTTTTTCACAGCACTGTATATTTATGTATGTGTATATACAGATGTACTTACTGAAAGTGACAGACGGAAGGCAAGTTAGGCCAGAAAAACGAGTGACAGCCGTCCATGTTTTGCTAGCGATTCGTGTCGAGAGCGCTTGAGCTTGGGTTACGCCTGACGCACGCGGAAGTGAGGCGCGCGGAATCAGGCAACCTTCGCAGGGTTTATACGTCCCCGCCGTGAGCCCATATATTTCCCGACAGAGGGCAGTGTGGGGCGTGATCTTCAGGAGCCGGATCATAAAGAGGTCTGGATTTTGCAACCTCCGTCATCAGCAAAAGTGACGCCATTTGGCCGCGCGGCCGCATCAAGCGTAAAGCGAGCACCGGTAAGACGGCGACGACAAAAACGCTCACTAATCCTGCGTCGGGATGTTTTACTGGCAGTGATCGCTGCAACGGCTGGCGTGCTGGCGTGTCAGGTATCAGCGCGTTCTGCACACCAAACTAGGGTTTTTTTGCAGCAAAGGCTCTTTTGAGACGTGTAGCCGTGTCTCATATTAGGGTTGCGGCTGATTTCGGCCACAAAAAGTGCCAAAAGTGTGCCGAAAGGACCGACGCGTGAAGATGGCGGGAAGAGCGTGAGCAGATATTGACAGATGGTGCTTGAAAGGACTCTGCGTGATTGAAGTGGTCTGCTAAACATGATTTAGTGTGCTTGACATCTGGAGTTAATGTTCCTTATCTGAGTAAGCAAAACAATTTAGAAAGACAACTTCCACAAGTCAAACTCTGCCATTTCCCAGACTCCTCTCTGGGCAATCTGTCTCTGTTAAATATTCCCTATTTATTTTGGAGAACTTCAACAACTGCTGCTACGTCCGCCCGCAGCGGCCGATTCATCATTATGCTACTTAGAAGCGAGGCAAGGGGAAAATGCAGAGCGCTGCTTTATTGCCAGCGTGATTTAGGCCGCAGGAATTCAAGCTGTCAAAGAGTCTGAAGTAAATTCGGGTTCCTGTGAGTTATCGGGAGAGTCCGCGGCCTGCACATGGGAAGCAAAGGGAGGATCAGAGAGTACGCTTGTGCTGCGAGTACGTGCGACAGAATGGTAGATCCTCAACGTGGTTCACTATATTTTTCATGCCGACATGTTGTGTTGCTGCTGGATGTTAACAGATCCCGGTTGCTAATGTATGCTGTTTTCTTTTCCAAAAGAGAAAGGTTGAAGGACGGCAACCTACAGGTCTGGTCTTTGCAGTTATGATTTCACTGATGACCGCTGCAAATGAACCCCTTTACAAAAGGCATTTGGCTTGAAAGTATGTTTATAGACGTAAATAAAAAAAATGATTCTATTCTGCCGGTACAAAGAAAACAACATCAAAATAACAAAGAACGACCACTGCGTCAAAGTTGGCACAGGAGACTAAATCATGACCCTCCATTTTCTATACATCTTAACCTTGTCAGGGTGGCGAGGGTAGGGTGGCCGCCATCCCAGCTGACATTGGGCGAGAGGCAGGGTACGCCCTGGACGGGCCAATCATGTCTTGTATTCGAAACGCTTTCTCCACCATAGCGACAAGGCTGCAAAGGCATTATACATGTCACATAAACATCTTTTCACAACCATATGTACGACATAGGGGCCGCACGGTGGATGGGCGGGTAGCCTGTTGGACTCACAGTCAGGATATATATTCCATTTGCGGAAAATTCAGATATCTTGGCAGGGTCCGGAACCAATTAACCACAATAAACGAGGGATTACCGTAATCCTGTTTAGTTTGTTTTCATTAGCAAACCAATCGTTCTTAAACACATTTGTGGCAAAAGGTAGAGCAAAATGTGCAAAATCGGTAATATTCTTTATGGAGTGTGCTAAGCGGTGTTAGTTTGGTTCTAAAGAAACACTGGTTAAACGCAACATACAAAAACTGGGACTGAGATTTGACTGTTCCAGACTTGACCCATAAATGGGATTTCTTATTTCTAAACGGGATTATTTTCATAGAAAACCTTTCCACAACCTTCTAAATGCGATGTTTGACATTACTAGAGCCCTCTAGGCATGGAATAACACCCCTATGGTCACCATTACACTCCAATTACACCAAAGAAAATAAGACATATAAGAAATAAATACAACATAACATAAACCAGGGGCACCAGAGAGCCCCCTACAAGCCTGCTTGTGGGTGCCAGCAATTTGTCCATGTTCCGGTGAAACAAGCATATTCGGTGTTGTTTGTGAGAAAAAAACAAACAACCGTTGGTTGGGGTGCCATGTGTGCCTTCTACGTGACATTACTGACACCTAGTGACTGGTGCAGAACACTACATGTCACCATCGAATGCGCCTTCTGAATACCTGGTAAAAATTTTAAAAAGATAAATAAAATAAAAGATAAATAAAATAAAAGCAAAACAGTCGAAAGTGCTCAAATATGCCCATTTTATGAGAAAGGACCAGATTTTCAGCCAGATACTTGATCACCGTGTATTGGAACGGCGTGAGGGGCGCTCCGAGCCCGCGACAACACCGCTCCGATATTCTCACAGAACGTGGTTGTTCCTTTTCCTGACACAAACACACTCGCTGTATCCGATTGTTCTTCACCCGGGGCTGATTTACCGGCCGCCTTTCCCCTTTATTAAAACGCTTTGTCTTATTGTTTTATTGATTTAGGACCCCCCCTCTTATTTGGCATGTGAAAACAATCAAGGCGCAGGGCAGCAGAATGTTTGGACGTGAATCGTTAAAAGACAGTGTTTTATTCCCGCGCCAGCTGCCGTGCATTCTGCTAAGAGGCAGTGATTTATGACCTGCCGGCAATAACCGTGAGGCGCGCTCATTAACATATCGACAGGCTCCAAGATGGATCATCGGCATTGATTATTTCATGGCCCGTTGATGCACGTTTGTTAAACAAACAAACAAACAAAAAAAAAAAAGGAGATAGAGAGAAACAGGGCGTGAGGATTTCTCACTCGGATGTTTGCAGCAGAAGAGACAAAAAAGACAAAAGCCAGACTCCTTCCATCACCGCAGCTATCAGTCTGCTGTCAGGACGGGAAAATCAATGATTGACAGCGTTTAAGCAGTCCTCAGCACTTGGCAGATCCATAAAGAAGAAAAGGTGCTCGGCGGGGAGGGCCTTCCAGAAGTGTCTTTAGGCGTGCTGTAAAACATTACTTCACTGCCAGAATTACAATATCAATCAGTCACTGCCATTCTCCATTACACACGCCGAGCAGGGAGGCGCCGCTCGCTCTCGCCTCACCCCTGTAGCCGAGCAAACACGGCGGCCCGACGCTTTGTTTACGCTCCCGTAACGGCGATGGCGAAGCCGTCACGCCACTTCTACGACGGCATCCGTCATCTTCTTGCGCTGACGCCGATTTAGAAACGGGACAGTTGGGAATCATTTTTCCACGTTTGGAAGCAAATTGCCCGAGAGTTGTGGAAAAAGAATACAAATCATTAAAATGTTTACAAAAACACATTAGCCCAATTTCATCAAATTAAATGATGGGGTAAATATAATATAGCAAAATAAATACAACAGCAATCTATTAATAAACTCTACAAATTAATAATAATTTTGTATTAAAAAGAAATACAAATATAACATGTTAACAAATAATAACGCAAATAATAATATTAATATTATTTTTATTTTATTTTATATAGATATTTTTAGCTTTTTTTATTTCCTGCATAGAAATGTTAAAATTTGATAATGATGTTATATATATGTATTTCTTTCTTTATATATTTTATCTATAAATAAAATCCACAAAAGGATAATATATTTGTATTAAAAATAAGTGAAAATATGACATATAAACAAATCATAATTAAATCTAATATAAAATAATAATGCAATAATAGTGATTTTTTTTTCATTTCATATATCTATATATATATATATATATATATATATTCTATAAATAAATAAAATCGACAAAAAGGATAGTGAATTTGTATTATAAATAAATGGAAAAAAAGAATATACATTTATTAGACTTATTTGTATTTATTTTGCTTCATTATAATACTCCATTATTATATTTGTATCCATTTTTTTGTAATTAGGTTTTGGTTATTATATAAATAAATACAATTGTAAAAAAAAATTACGCAAATATAAAGAAATGTACAAACTAATATTCCAGAAATATTTAAGTTTATAATATTTTTAGTAAAAATACATTGATCAGAAATGTGCATGTTAGTCCAAATGCACACAATAACCAACCCTTGTTATGATATATAATATTTTTTTTCTTTTTAATTCCTTTGTGTTTTTTATAGTTTTACTTGGATCATTTTTGCTTTTGTGCGTGTCTCTCCTCCGCCTCACATCCCGGCAAAACAAGACTGTAAACACTGTCAAAGTAGATTTGGCCCCACCTGACAGGGAGCGGGAATGAAAGTGCGGCGCTGTCGTCACGACGGAGACGGAGTTGCCATGGGAACAGGCGCTAATTGATGGCTTCATCATTCATTATTGAGTGACAGCCACCCTCCGGCTGACCCTGAGTGGCATTCGGCCGGACATGAAGGACATTTAGCAGCTGGAAACTCAGCAGCTTGTATATTTTTATTTACTTTGGGTCGTACGGTGCAACACAAATCTATCATAATGAAATAAGGCACGCTGTGCTGTGCTGTGCTGTGCTATGCTATGCTATCCTATGCTATGCTATGCTATGCTACGCTATGCTACTCCTGCATGGACAACCATGCTTATGAAGTGTCAATAAGTCACACACATTTCACACGCAGTTCACGCTCTCGATCAATCTCAATAACATGTGATTGGCATGTATTGACCGCTGCAGGACACTACCCTGTGCTTATAGGATCATTGCACGTCGCTTCCATGCTTCCGGGGGACGCGCTTTTGGGGCGGCGGCCGGTCGATGAAGTCGCACAGCGGGCCTTCGGGTGTCCTTGCTGGACAAGAAGAGGGAGTGGTGCAGTTGTGCTAGTCCATGTCGATGCGTGTGTGTGTGTGTGTGTAGGGGAGGGTGGTGCGCCCCTTTCCCCAGACCAGACAGCGGGGGCTCGCCCTGCCTTATGTACTGTAAAGATGGCGTGGGGGACTTGAAATTGCTCCAGTCGCCGAGGCCCTGAGTAATGAGCGGGATTGTAATCGCAGTTCCCGGGGCCACCGGCATTAGTCTTAATCTGAGCGTCAGCGCCGCGGCCCCCGCCCCGGTGCAGGTATGGCGTGTGATGAGGGAGAACGTTCTCACGAGAAATGAGGAGGATTCCGTGCAAAGTATAGGAATGAGGGCGTGTCCTGCGGGCTTTGTGGTTCCTCGGAATGAGCTGTAGGACAGAAAACATGCGTGTATCGCATTTTTAGCACCGTTGACCGTTGCAAGACGTGTTTCGGAGTGCACGATTGCCAGCTCAAGGGTCCCCGACGTGATTCATCAACTTGCAAATGATTAGTTGTTTGGATCAGCAATTTCAGTGAAATATGCCATATAGCAGACAAACACGGTCGTGTTTGAGACGTAAAATGAAGCTTTTAGGATTTGCAGAACCTGTGCAATAATTCTTTAAACAAAATTAGGGAAGTGCATGAGTTTGGGCACCCCAAGAGAAAAATTAGAACAATATTTAGTACATTCTCCTTTTGCAGAACAGCCTCTGAACACTTTTTGGTTGACAGTATCTTTGACCATTCTTCTTTACAAAATAGGTTTGATGGACAGCTCGCTTTAAACCACACGCACCCACATTTTCAATCATATTCAGGTTCAACTTTCTCACCGATTCTTGAACATTGTCCGCAAGAATCTGCTTATACTGACTGGAATGACTGGTGCGACTGTTCTCACCATCCTTTGCGTTCTGCTTGCCTGAATTTTTTCTTGACCTGCCGCTTCGGGCCTTAACCAGAACTGTAAAACTTGACAGCTGGAATTTCTGAGCTAGCTTTTTGTATCCTTCCCCCAAACCATGATGTTGAACAATCTTTGTTTTCAGGTCATTTGACAGTTGTTTTGAGGCGCCCATGTTGCCACACTTCGGAGAAGATGCAAAGAGGACACCTTGAATAAACTTTCTCATGACTGGCACGACCTGCTTCATTTCACTTCTCAAATATGACCGTGTTTGTCTGCTATATGACATATTTCACTGAATGTGATGATCCAAACAACTTATTGGGCCTTATTTATACAGGAAAATCTTGAAAAACTATCATAGGTGCCCAAAAGTTTGTTTACCACTGTAACTCCGCAAAAAATGGCAAAAAATACAGCACAAGTCTCCAACAGGTTCAATAAAATATCAAAAACTGATCCAGTTACTGGAACAGTTCTGGATACTATGATCCACAGTGTGAAAAAAATCGGGGACCTTTCCTCATAATAGGAAGAGAACAAATGAAGCACATTCAAGAGTCAAAGTGTTGAGTACAAAAAATGTGTACATGTTGGCTGGTTTGCACTAACAATGAAAGCCAAATGATTCTTGTAAAGGTGGCGCTTCAAAGCATTCATGAGTGAAATGAACACTGCAAAAAATAACTCGAGGTAGGCGTCCATCTGTCTCGTTCCCCGCACTTGCTTCGGCCACTGTTGTCCCAAACCTTCCTCTTTTGGAAAAGAAAACAAACTTAAAGTATCACTCGGGTAGTGTGAACATCCAGCAGCAGTGCAACATTTCTATTTAGATGAAAAAAATACTGAATCCAGTCGACCATCTACATCGAGAGGTATTTGTTTGCTCTGCTTTAGCGGCGAGGTGTCACCCCGATGACGTCACTTCCAGGGAACAGCCGGAGATAGCTTGTCGTGGGTGGCGCCTGGACTATAAGTGGAATTTTTGCACATTTACCATTTTTAATATTCATATTTAATATATACATCACATTTAAGCAAAGTTGATGAATCGTGTCACCCTTTAACTCGCGTTTGACCAAAAAAATAACATCAAAATGAGGTGTGCACCGTCATAATCGATAATTACCGGTAACCGGTGGAGATACACGCTTCCCATTGGCTGGTAGGTCTGTCAGCATGGAAGAACAGGTAGAGGTGCTCGGTGAGTGGAAGGCTAAGTTGGCAGGGGTGTCGTGACGCGGCTCGTTCCTCTCCGTCTCTTTTTGTTTGCCTTGTTAAACTTCACCCCCCCCGCCCCCGTCCGGCCTGCAGCTCCGTCCATCCACCAATCCCCCGCTTTGTCACATCCATCCCCGAGAAAGGGGAGCGATAAACGAGAAGGGGGTGAAACCCGAGCTTTGTCGGCCACTATTGCACCGGCAAGCACAAAACACTAATGCTGCAGCGAGCAGCACTCACCTCAGCTCCGACGGGCGACCCGGACGACAAGCGAGGAGGACATGAAAGCACGCCGAGCGGTGTGCACTCACTCCCTGCAGTCCAACGCGCCCGAGACCCACTTCGTCCCCCCCCCCCTCGGCCGCGCGTCGATAGAAATCACAGGGAGAAAATGTCTACTCAATTAAGGCTTGATCAGCTGCGTGTCGGTGGTGCTTTGCAGCTTAGCAAGCAGCAAAGACGTGCACCTTATTGACCCGAACATCCAATCAAGCTGCAGAGAGGAGGACAAAAGAGAAAAGCAAAGCAAAGGCAGCCGGGAAGTTGGGGAAAATGGTCCACATGAAGCGTGTGTTGTAGAAGTCCACCTTAGACGGAGACATCCATCCTTGGTACCACCTAGGGGTTGCAACGATTCGTGTTAACCACGATTCGGATCCGATTCGTGTTTGGCCTCCCATCATCCTCTTACTCCCAAAATCCCTAATGGGGGCCAAGCGTCCCGTTATGACATGAAAATTCCAAGACACCAAAGCTCTTCGGGAATGAATTAATTTCGTATCTTGAGGTTGAGGAGATAACTGAGATAACCAATGGGAGGGCAGCTTATTCTTCTTCATCTTGGGCTTATCCGGGTCCAGCTCGCGGGGGCAGCAGTCTAATTAAGGAAGTCCGAGCTTCCCGGTCCCAGACCACCCCTTCCAGGTCCACCAAGAGGACACCAAGGCGTTCCCAGGTTAGCTGTGAGACAGCTGTATTGTCCTAGGTCTTCCCCGGGGTCTTCTGCAGTTCTGTTGGGAATGATGCTCCTTTCCTTTGTGGACAACCAGCATCATCCCCCAACAGAAGAGCAGTTTCATTGGCAGATTACTATTCCATTACTGTCCTGGTCCACTGAAAGACTGAACAGATTCCTCCTCCACGAGTGGGAGCAAGACAGTACAAACACAGACAGGACTGGACTTATTATGTCCATCCATCCATTTTCTATGCCGCTTATCCTCATTAGGGTCACGGGGATGCTAGAGCCTATCCCAGCAGACTTTGGGCGAGAGGCGGGGTACACCCTGGACTGGTCGCCAGTCAATCGCAGGGGACTTATTATGTATTATTGATAATATTTAATTCCTAATACTTATTCAGCAATGACACAATCGAGTAATATGATGAACAAATTTATGTCTAAAAAAAGTACTTAGGTTTAGGATTCTACATGAATAAAAATATTATTTTTATAGTTACAGCACAGAAAACCTGTTTATGACTTTCTAAATATGGGTTTTAACATTATTAAAGCCCTCTAGACATGAAATAGCACACCTATAGTTACCTTTACACTGCTCTTATGCTTTGTTTGCATCACACTGCGCAGACTATCGAATCACTGCAGGGACATAACAGGCGGCCGCTGCTAGCATCGCAAGCCAGTGAGCTAACAAGTTAGCCTCTTTAATTTACTTATTCTTAAGTTAAGAAAGTTTTGCAAACATAGTGGGGAGTAAGGACAAAGAAGCCAAAAATGTACCACTTCCACACTGAATCAGAATCAGAATCAGAATCAGAAAACTTTATTGCCATTGTAAGTGAACAATTCACAAACTAGGAACTTTCTTTGGCGACTCAGTGCAACGTAGAATTCTAAGTAAACATAGAGTATTAAATAAACATAGAACTAACTAAACATAGAACCTGAGTAAAAAGTTGAAATCACTGATAAGTAAGTATGAATGAGAGAAGCTCCATGCAGTGTGAAAGGTAATGATGACTGTATATATGAAATACATATTTAGTGATTGTGCACATTGTTGTTATTAATTTCTCAAATTACTTTAAAATAATTGTCAAATATATTATATTAGATTATTAAATGTATACAAAGTTATATATATTTATATAAATAATATATATTAAATATATAACATTTAAATATATCATGTTTGATGGGATTTTCCATATGAAGGTGTAACAAAATGAATAAGTATTTTTAATGGTGATTTTTAACCCACCCAAAGATAGGAAGAAGGTCTCCAGCTTTTTTCACGAGGGGATGATACTTGGAGTGTCGTTGCATGCGGGTGCACGAGTGGCGCCATTGCTAACGTGCGTGGAGACAAGTATCGCTCTCGATATCGCCTTAAATTACCACGGAAAAGACGAAAGCGCTGCACGTCGGGACGTCCCGCGCAACAACCAAGGCGGGAAGTGAAAGAGTTGAGGCCTGACTGTAGTTGGGATACTTAGTAGACAAACTACCCTCACTCTTGATGCACTTTCCAATCCGCTGACGCTAATTAGACAGCCGTAAGACGTCTGGACGCCGCACAATGATCCGGAAATAAATGGCGGCTGTCAGCTCCTTATTCAGGATCGCAAATGAGTATTCTCAGCTCATTGCCCGTGTGAGCCATCGCCACCTATGCAGCACGTCCTCTAAACTAAAAGTCACCACGCTGTTAACAATGTCACACACACACACACACACACACACTCTTTGTAGCCGTGATATGCTGTCCCCGAGGACAGGGGAAGCAGGTTTATTCCTAGTCCTCCGAAATGAATAGCTCTTAATCATCCTTTGACTGCGCTGGCCAAGATAAAGGTCCCTAATAAATGAGGCGTCCTGCTTACAAACCACGTCCCAGGAGGACTCGAAGAGGTGGGGCGGGGCCTGTCGTGGTCGCTCATGAAAGAGCACGCGCTAAATACCTCCGTTCCTCCTGTGAGCAGAAAAAGTCCGGGAAGAACTTGGACGATGAGCTCACAGCTCAGTACAAAATGGCAGCAACGCTAATAAAAGGAGAAAAAAAGCGACACTGTAGTCATTTCTGCAGTTTGCAGCTTCACATAGGATATATAATTTTACATAACTAACCTTGTCAAGGGCCGCACGGTGGCTGAGTGGTTAGCACATTGGCCACACAGTCAGGAGATCTGGAAGACCTGGGTTCAAATCTCTGTATGGAGTTTGCATGTTCTCCCCGTG
>QODF01000065.1:1064229-1093019 GCA_024372805.1 Oostethus manadensis | reverse complement strand
ATGGATGGATGGATGGATGGTGGGTGAATGGATGGATGGATGGTGGGTGAATGGATGGATGGATGGATGGTGGGTGAATGGATGGATGGATGGTGGGTGAATGGATGGATGGATGGATGGTGGGTGAATGGATGGTTTTGACTTTGAAAACTGTTGTTGTTGTAGTACAACAACACATAATAACAAATAATAATAATACAAGATAATATAATACATAACTAGGTAACAAGTCCTGTGTGTGTTTTTATTGCTCCCCTCTGTCGTGCTAAAAAGCCATTTGGCGTGGGAAAGGAAGGATCTGCGCAGTCTTTCAGTGGAGCAGGACAGTGATAGCGTTTTGTGTTGAAGTGATGGCACACGCAAATTCCTCGGCGAGTGCTTTTTTACAAAGAATTGGAACCCCCCAAATATCATATTTGTATGCGAAATGAAGAAAAAGTCCCATCCTGACCTAGGAGGAGGTTTCAAACAAACCGCCATGCAAATGACAAGCAAACTTGGAGAAAACGCTTTTGCAGGAGCAGAACAAAGAAAAGTGGCGTGCGGGAGAGCAGGCTCCATGAATAAATTCCAACCTGTGTCCTGTGAAGAGCAAATATGACAAAAAAAGAAATACATCCTTGCGAGTAATGAAAGATTGTTTATGTATTCTGGCATGAAATGGGGCGGTGTTGCAAGGGCGGCGGACGGCGAAGAGACGGATGGACGGGACTGACAGGTCGGTATTCATCCTGCACGCCCCAGCGGCCGGACCGCTACTGGCGCTCGACAGAGCAATAAATCACCGGCTCTCCGGTCTGTACCTACAGCTTATTACATCCAAGATGACAAATAAATAATAATCCCTGTCACGCCGGGCCTTTGCTCGACGATTGAGCCAGAAACCTTTTGCTCATCACTCCTGCTCTTAAGTGAAAAGAGTAGAACAAGGGAATTGAAGGCCATGCTTTAGTGAGCTTATGGAAGTTGGGAGTGAATGAGAGGGGAGATGGGGTGAGGAGGAGGAGGAAGGAGAATGATGCTGCCACTACAAAGGCTGTCTGAGTGTGAAGGGAAATGATCCAGCTAAGAGGAAGTGCTTGTGGTGCTGGGGGGGAATTGCCCTTGTGCTGCTCTGCAGGATGAGCGTCGCTCATTCAGCTCAATCGGGCTCTGGAGGACACGGCAAATATAGAGCCTTCATTACAAGCAAAAAAAAAAAAAAGAAGAAGAAGACAGGACTCGTAAAATGAACACAAATAAAATGGACCACTCCAGTGACACCATGCTCACTCAAGCCTTGCAGTACACACGCCATCGCCTCTGCCGCAGTTTATCCTTTCAGCTCGGCACGCTCCGATCGATCGGCCGTAAGACAAAAAAACAGAAAAAGAACGTGATCGGCATACATGCCTTTTCAAGCCCATCGCAAAAAAATGGTCACGTGTCACTGAACTCTATTGCTCTCTTCTCGTTATAATCGTGATGTCACAATATTTGCGTGTGGTTGTTAAAGAAACATAAACACATCACGTGTACAGTCAGTGTACTAATAGAACTCTAACAAGTGTGTCTATCTCTTGTCTTATTTTCTCTTATTATATCCACTATATTGGGCAATAGGAATGTAAAGGTGTCTGTGGGGGTGCTATTTCATGTCAAAATGTTTTTTAAAAAGTATATTTAGAAGGTTGTAAACAAATTTGTTATGCTCTAACTATGAAAATATTCCATTTATAAATGAGGAATCCTACTTTGTGGACATTCACTTATCCGGTCGTGGGTAATAGGAGTGTAAAGGTGACTATAGGGGTGTTATTTGATGTCCAGAGGGCTCTAATGGTGTTAAAAATCATATTTAGAAGGGTGTAATCAAATATGCTATGCTCTAACTATGAAAATATTCTGTTTATAAATGAGGTATCCTTGTTTGAGGATAGTCACTGATCACGGTCGTGGGTAATAGAAGTGTCAAGGTGACTGTAGGGGTGTTTTTTCATGTCTACAGGGCTCTAATGACATTGAAAATCATATTTAGAGGGTTGTAAACAAATCTGTTATGCACTAACTACGAAATTATATCATTTATAAATGAGGAATCCTAGTTTGCGGACAGTCAATGATCACTGCCGTGGGTAATAGGGGTGTCTAGGTGACTATAGGGGTGTTGTTTCATGTCAAGAGGGCTCTAATTGTGTTAAAATGCATATTTAGAAGGGTGTAATCAAATATGCTATGCTCTAACTATGAAAATATTCTGTTTATAAATGAGGAATCCTACTTTGTGGACATTCACTGATCACTGCCGTGGGTAATAGGAGTGTCTAGGTGACTATAGGGGTGTTAATTCATGTCAAGAGGGCTCTAATTGTGTTAAAAATCATATTTAGAAGGTTGTATTCAAATATGCTATGCTCTAACTATGAAAATATTCTGTTTATAAATGAGGTATCCTTGTTTGAGGATAGTCACTTATCACGGTCGTGGATAATAGAAGTGTCAAGGTGACTATAGGGGTGTTTTTTCATGTCTACAGGGCTCTAATGACATTGAAAATCATATTTAGAGGGTTGTAAACAAATCTGTTATGCACTAACTATGAAATTATACCATTTATAAATGAGGAATCCTAGTTTGGGGACATTCACTTATCTGATCGTGGGTAATAGGAGTGTCTAGGTGACTATAGGGGTGTTATTTGATGTCCAGAGGGCTCTAATGGTGTTAAAAATCATATTTAGAAGGTTGTATGAAACTGAAATATGAAAATATTATGTTTATAAATGAGGTATCCTTGTTTGAGGACATTCACTGATCACGTTCGTGGGTAATAGAAGTGTCTAGATGACTGTAGGGGTGTTATTTTATGTTTAGAGAGCTGTTATAATATTAAAAAGCAGATTTAGAAGGTTTGTTATGCTCTAACTATGAAACTATTCCATTTATAAATGAGGAATCCTAGGTTGCTGCAAAGCAAAGTAGATTCATTTGTGCTTTTCCTTCATTTCGCTACTGCAACTGGCGTGCGACAAACGGCCGCGCGGACGCGGTATATATTCCATTGTAACGATTCGGTAATTGTCTGAAGCCTCCCTCCAGCACCCTCTTAAACACAAGCCCCGTCCTCTTAAACAGGGCACAATTTACTTAGTGCTGTCCCGCCGTAAAAATTAAAAGCCTTCAACAACAACAAAATGAAACTGTGGCGGAGGATTGTAAATCAGATAAGGCGCTTTCCCCTCCGCCGGCTTTTTCATGGGCCTTCACGGGTTACGCCGAGTGTGTTGCACTCGCAGCAAAGGAAATATGGGCCTCTGATTAAAGAGTGCACTGTCATAAAGGTTAGTGAATTGCAAATAGTCCTCTCCATCTTCTGTAATGGCGAGTGGTTAGGAGGGAGGAAAGGAATAAGCATGTGAGCAGCGAGGGAGAGCTGCGGCCATGATGGGAATATAAACATGGTGGAGGGGCGGGGGGACTGAGCCGGTCTCACACTCGGTCCCCCCTTCACACAAGAGGCATTAATCACTGGATCACCAAGCCATGCTTAATTGCAAGTTGTATATCACGGTGCATGCGGTGGCCAAAGGGGGAGAGGACTCATTATTGCGCTTTGCTGGATGCAAGGGTGGGTGCGCTTCATCTGTTGGACTGCACTGCACCTTGCCCCCCCACTTCCTGCTGTCACCTGGGACTGAGCTCAACGTGACAAGGAAAAATGGAGCATGCAGTCACCTCCTAAGTAATGCCGCACCCGCAACCACGGAGGTAGCGATGGGGACGGCTCATGAAGGCGCACGGGGCCTCAGGCATCGTCCCGCTCCGTTGCAGCCCATGCGGGCATTTTTCCCACGAATGGCCGTCATTTTATTGAAATAATAATACGCAGTTAGGAATCCCGCAGTTTTTGCATGTTGACCCCTCCCGTATTTTCCGACCATCCTTGATCTTTCCCGGCGCCTAGCTAGCACGCTGCTGGTGCGATGGCGACCCAGTTGAGAATCGCTGTTCTACTGGCTACAACAGTGGATTTCAAACTGGGGAGCCCGGCGTTATGACGGGGGGTGGGGGGCTACCACAAACACGTTTCATTGTTACTGTATTTTTTTTTTTTTGGGGGGGGGGTGCAGAAAATAATTTTATCTCCAAAAGGAAAAAAAGTTTGGGAACCACTGGGCTAGAATATTCCAACATACAGTAATTTACGCAACTGTAAATTTGTGGCGCCCCCTAATGTGTTGTTGTCCAAAATGCTTTGGAAGACTTGCTAACATACATGTAATACAGATATCACCAGAGTTTGACTTGTAGACAATGTTTCGCCACGTGGGCTGCATGGTGGTGTAGTGGTTAGCATGGTGGCCACACAGTAAGAAGATCTGGGTTCGAGTCTTTCTTGTTCCAAGGCTTATCGTGCATTAGCCATGTATTTCGCCAAAGGTATGAACCTGAGTGAGGATGGTTCTTAATGTCTATATGTGCCCTGCGACTAGGTGCCAACCAGTCCAGGGTGCACCCCCCACCAATGTCAGCTGGGATAGGCTCCAGCATACTCCAAGCGGCATTGAAAGTGGATGAACTGTTGCAAAGTCTCGCCCCTGCCACTGTAAATTGCTTAATGGCCACCATCTTGTTCAACCAATCTTGCTCAAATGTTGCCCACATGCGCTTGTCAGTCCCCTAAAGATGCTAAAGTTAGAGTGAGGGTTTAATTCCAGTGCATGCGTCTACTTGTACAACCGGGGTGGGCAAACTGCACCAAAATAGTCTGATGCATGTACAAAAAAGCCCCCCAAACACAAGAATATATAAAATATAAATATAAATATCTGCTCACACTAAAAAAACACCCATATATTGCCACCGCAAGGCATGCTGGGTACAATTTCTCGCAACATTTTGCTGTTTTTGCTTGATTTCACAATATGCCGAGGAGGTCGTCAAGGAAGTAAACAAGGGAGGGTCGGTAACATACTCTTGGTATCCAATGTTTTATTAGTCATACTTCATATTGTTGTAGCTGCTGGACTACCCAGCATGCCTTGCGGACAGCTGCAAATCACAGTTTCCAGTTACACGTTATGTTTAGCGCTTAGTCGGCGTTTATCGTCGATTTACGTGACGCGTGATGTCGCCGTGGATGTGTTGCTTCCGTGTCGTTTGCACCGTGAGCAAGCACGTCGATGTGTTCGACGGTCTACAGTAAAATAATAGCACAGGCAACACAGCAGGAGGGCATTTTGTGCCACATTCCCCCCCCCTTTGCGTGTGCAGAGGCTTGCGCAAACGAATCCACCCGGTTATGTAAGTAAGCGGTGGCGTTTCCTGCTTAAATTGTTGACTCGAGTCAAGTTCCGCCGGTTATTTTTCCCAAACAGAAGCACTCATACTGAGATCCCCGCCCGTGCCCGCGCAGGCGGTACGCTAACGAGCGGGCCGTGATACGTGACCGCGGATATTTCCCAGACATCCCCCTCAGAAGTTTGCCAATCCGACGCAGCTGCGAGATAACGAGGCGCACTCGGTCATTACATCAATTTGTTGCCGGGCGGATATCTCATCCCGTGTTTGCGGGCGGAGGGCCCGGCGCTATTGATCATAAAGCATCATCGGGTCTTTTGAAGGAGCGCGTACACAAATAAGATATGCATGGCCGCACCGAGATCCCACGCACATATTACACGCAGTTAAACACACGCAGCCGCGCAGCAGCTAATGGGCGGTGATTATTATGGGATATCGTCTTCACAACCAACACCGGGCGGAGGAGAGACGTTTCAATATTTCCTTTTTTTATGTGTTCCTGAGCAAGCAAAATGTACGATATATGACTTGAAGTGAGCGCAGGGACATTAGGTATGTTTAACTCGCCGTGAATACGATGATTATGTCATCACATTCAATAATAGTTGCCAAATACGGCTCTGCAGATCAAAGCCACACATGAAGGGAGCTTGGCTGTGAGTCGTAAAAGCCAACAACCGGGTGGCGGGAGAGGGAGGATGAAAGGTCAAACAACTGGTGACGCAGGAGGCGAGGAGGGGCAGGCGCAGCGACAACAAAGGCCCAAAACGCCTGGGAAGCCAGCCCTAAGGGGTCAAAGTGCACGCGGAGTTCACGTTGCCGACAAAAGGACGCGGCGGGGAGGAGCAACAGAAGAGACAACAAAGCCTGCAAAACACACCGGGAGGGATTCAGCCTCACCTCACTAACAAACGGGGGGGTTAGGAATGAGGTGGAAGTTTGGAAGCGTCCGGCCAATCAACATACTGTAAGGAATCGTGGACCCAATTACCCGTTTTTGTGGTCATTCACACCACTGGACCTGCCAGGTCCCCCTTCATGTTTTACACACTAGGCATTCGTGGAATAAGTGACATATGCTATATTTAAAAGACTTTTTAAACAAATAATAGACTGATAATTGACTTTGTCGCAGTCACACCTTGATTTTTGCATTCCATATGAAAACCGAAGCATTTTTTCCCTAGGAATCATGTAAATCCAATGAATCTGTTCCAAACAAAAATGTATTTTATATCGAACTAAATAAGGCAGATTTAGTAGAAATTGCGTGTGAATGCCAAAATAGGTCTATTCACCAGCTGAGGATCGAACCAGCAATCATAATGTTGGGGAAACCGTGCTACCTCCTGCAGGATAAGGAGAACATTGCAGCATTTTTTCACCTGTAGGAGGCGCCAAATAAATTGTCCATTCATTTTCAATGGGAGAAGTGTCATAGCAAAATTTCTAGTAAATGGGGGATTTTTCTTTTTCAAAATAAAATATGCTGAACATTTTGGCATTGGATTGTTATGCCTGTTTTTTTATTATACATTGTTTTATGATACGCTAACCACACTAGCCAGAGGTAGAATGAGCTTGGATGCCATCAAAATGACAATTTTTGGTTTATTCCGAGTGCATTCTAAAGATTCTGACAGAATTCTGAGAGCGTTCCAAATATTCCGGCCCATCCATGTGGCAGCCCTGAATGTTTTGAGCATGCCAAAAATGTCAAAGTGGAAAAATACCAAATGGCATTCCAAAGGTAACTGCATTCTAAATATTCTTACGGTATTCCAACAGCATTCCCAACATTCTGATTCTGAAACGGCACGTTATTCACATCACATCAGACGCCAAGGAAAAAAGGAGGCATGTGAACCCCACCAGCGCCCGCCGGTGTGGGCAGTGCCGAGATGCCTGCGAATCCCGCTGAAACGTCACTCACAACTGACGCGTCGGCAATTCACATCACGACATGCCGCCAGAGAAAAATGGAGCCAAGCCCCATCCAGTCTCGAATGTTTTTGAGGTTTGAAACTTTTTCAGTCCAGCTGGTTCAGCTTGATTGGTGGTTAGTGTGACGGGGGCTAAAAACCAGGACCGTGTACAAAAACCGAGGAAAAAATTTGGAGCATATATTTCTTGTTTGTCGTCTTAAATTAGTTTATTACCAAATTATGTGTATGGTGTAAAAATAATGTAAAATACATTATATCAGATGATTATTATTTAAATGTTGTTACTTTTTAGAACAGCTACAAAAATGATGTTAATAAAATAAAAGAAAATACGAGTATTTTGTGTTTTCTATGTACAAACAACACAGCATCCTCACGACACGGCACAATAAACTTTCAAAATCACAGCATCAACAGCAAAAAAAGGAACCGGCTCTCTGTTCTCCTGTCGTTCATTTAAAGGAGTCGGCTCCCAGAGCCGATTCGTTCGCGACTGACGCATCGCCAGAGCTTTGCGGGCTTTACTGAACCAACAGGAGGTCTGTGCGGTCGGGCCTCGCAATGTAAACACTCGTCTCCACCGAGGTCCTGTCACTTCCGAGACAGCGCCGATTAGACGGGCTGCATCAGTAGCTAAGTCGGGCTAATATTTGCACGGCCGAGACGGGTCCTTGCACTCCGCAAGGTAATCCCGCCGCCACGCACGGCGCCACCGGTTTGCGAGACAATTCAATCGAGCAGTTTTCCCGGCGACAACATCGGCCCGTCCTCCCCTCGACGCGTCTGCCGTGTTCACACCACGATACGATCACAACGTTTGGCGGCCTGTAAATTAGCCGAGAGTACGTGCCATCTTTTATCAGATCATCAAATCTGCTCGTGGGCATTTAACAGGCAGCCTGCAGAAAAGCGTCTTTTTCGGGGGGCTAGAGACGATGCAAGCGCGACCAAACAGAGCTTGGGATGAGGATGGGAGGTTTTTTGTGTGTTGCTTTCTTGCCTGCGAGCGACAACAAACACGCAGGGAGAAGTGGCAGTCTTGTTAAAGCCGGAATTCCACACGCTTGACAGACAAACGACTGCAAATGAAGGTTTGGTCTTTGCCTGCCACGCGCTCCCAGGTAAGATCTACATTCCCCTCCAGACGTCTCACTGGGAAGACTCGCAATGAGCCGGGGAGATAAAACACCGTCACCGTCATCATTATTACACTACAGGGTCACGTTGGCGCTCACACTGCACGGAGACCGGCAGAGACGGACATGTTGTGGCTGAGATTGAGTGAAAAGAAACGGTTTTCCTCCCACTCAGTGTGGAAGTGGTAGATTTTGGCCTTCTTTGTTTTTCTTCCCCACCTGTCTGAAACACTTGCTGTAGAATAAGTAGGTTAGAGAGGCTAACTAGTAAGCTCGCTAGCCTATAGTGATTCCACAGCCTGCGAAATGTGATGTAAACAAAGAATAACAGGAAGTGTAAAAGTGGGTGTTATGTCTTTGTGCGTTGCCTGATTTCTCTTATTGTGTCAACTATATTGGGTAACGGGAAATTAAACGTGACTGTAGGGGTGTTATTTCATGTCTAGTGGGCTCTAATAACGTTAAAAAGTGTATTCGGGTTTTCTATGCCCTAACTCCAAAAACAATGAATCAACCTTTGTGGAAATTCCCTTATCGCTGTCGGGTCTGGGACCGATTAACCGGCATAAACAAAAGACGACTATGCGACTAAAACCTTGCTGTGTCTGACCCGGTTGATTATTTGGTGGAAGGCAGTTCTTCCCTGACGGGGGGATGCTCAGGGGGCACTTTCAGTGTCAGTGTCTTTGCGGGATGTCTGACTTACTCTTATTGTTTCAGACTATAACGGGTAATAGGAGAGTAAATGTGACTGTAGGGGTGTTATTTCATGTCTAGAGGGCTCTAAAAATGCTAAAAAGTGCATCCAGCTTTTCTATGCGGATCTATAGAAATATTTCCTTCATAGATACGGAATCCTACTTCAGGCCTGGAATGAATATGAGCCACCATAAACGAGGGATTACTAGTTGCTGCATGCATTTTATTAACCGCTGCTCCCATATGCGTCCTCCAGGTTACACTGGGTCAGAAGTTCAGCCGTCGGCTTTTAACAGTTGAGGCCGAGCTGTGAACTTGTGACCTCCTGCAGGGAGTGTGTGTGTGTGCTGGATGCAGAAAGGCTAGATTTACAGCCGCATGCTGACTGCGTTGCAAGCACAGCAGAAAACACCTGATAGCATCTCCTTGGGGGGATGAAAACACCCCCGACCCCTTTGTTGTCTCACTAACAACCCCCCCCACTCCCACCCCACCAGCGCCATAAATCACGTTAATTACTTGACGGATGGAATAAATCTCTACAAAAGTCAGTCGGTGGCAGAGGAGGCTCGGAAAGCGGGAGGTTCTCGCGACCGGGCTTCTGCTAGCTCGGCGTTATCTGTCATCCGCGTAGATAGTCGCCACGGCCGTTTGTCGGGGTCGGATATCGTTGCGTAATCCATCTTCCTCCCGCCGGGGTGGTCGTGTGAGGAAACCCGACTAAAATTAAACTCAGGATTTAGGATTATTTAAACAAGGGGTGCAGGATCATCATCGGGCCGATACGAGGGAATTATGGCGTCATACCGATAAATTCGATAACATTACCGAGGAAAAATGACCCGGAATGTGTGGGTGAGCAAATCAAGCGCTTCTTCCCCTCCCACCCCTGCCTGTGATGTTGAGGATGCCTGAAAAAAATCACCAACACACAAAACGGCCTGAAACGCCGGCGCTGCTGCATTTGAAAAGTGCAAAATGTTTGCCAGAGACTTCCGTGGCGGCACGTGCCCCAATCCAACGCACCTTGCCGGGCCACGCTAGGCAGCGCCCTCCGCTCCGGTTCCCCTGGTGGCGTGACGGGTGTGGTAGCAGGGGCGTTACTGATAAACCGCTTTGAGGAGCTAACGAATCACATGCACCGGAAAAAGACCCCCGCATAATCAGCGATAAGTCTTTAGATTACTTCAACATTACTTTGAAAAGCCATGTGTGGACATGAGATCTACGTCAACAAACATCAACCGTCGAATGGAATCGTCTGTACCGTTGCGTTTTTCGGATAAATTGTTTTTGAATTGCACCGTAACCCGTGCATCCCGATTGGAAGGGAATCTATCACAAAAGAGGTTTACATCCTTGGGTCGTCGTGATGACGATTTTCGATTGGGACGAATCACCAGGTACACTTGGGCACATCCAGATGTGTTCCGGTCCATCTTTGATCCAATTTTTTTATTTTTTTTTGTCTTGTCCGGCATCATAACAGCCGAATGGGAGTCAAGCTGCCTTTAAATGCTGAGCAAAATTTCTCTGCCATAATCCAAATGAGTCCCCCTTGACTGCGTTTATTAGGAATTTTGAGGCGCCACATTTCCATGCCGGACCCGACCTGAAAAGGGACGGATGGGGGTGTTGGGGGGTGGGATGTAAGAAAGGGTGCAGAAGAGCCTCACAAACATAATTCCACCACATCATCCATCCATCCATTTTCTATACCGCTTATCCTCAATAGGGTCACGATGCTGGAGCCTATCCCAGCAGACTTTGGGCGAGAGGCGGGGTGCACCCTGGACTGGTCGCCAGCCAATCGCAGGCAACCACATTATAAACAACATATTCTAAACAACAACATTTGCTGCAACTTTCAAGCGAAATGTAAACAGAGCAGATTTACTGCCAAATCGGTTATCTGTGTGTCCCGGGTCTTGCGAGGTATCAGAGCATCAGAGGATCCTTTTCATTTCCTTTTGCTCCATGCCAGCAGATGACAAGCGCCGAAGACATGAAAGGTCATCCACACTCCCAAGAACAAACCGTCCAACAAGAGAGCACTCCCAGGCTGCAGGGTAATTACACGTCTCTCGCTGGAGTGTTTTGTGTTTGGCCTGAAAACCCAACCATCGCTCATTATTCACAGTTTGAGTTGGCATTTTTGTCCCTCTCGCGCGGCAAATTACACGTATGAGTGACAGCTCTCGACAGAAGAGAAGGACCGAGAGACTCGCCAGGGCTCGGGTAAGTGCCGTCTTAAATCACAGGGGGGGCGGGCGGGGATGCTGACTTCAGCCCTGCAGAATGTTGACTTTGTGGCAAGGGCAGCAAGGACTTTGCAGACATGGATATACTGTAGTCCTGCAGTGCCCACAACAATAAACCGCCTGGCGAAGCAGCCATAAAGTCTCCATGATGAACTATTCCAAGATGTCAACAAGTCCGCATCCCATCAAAAATAGCACAATCTCCCCCCTGCAGGAGGTTCTCCTCCGTAAAGAAGTGCCTCTGAAAGTGGACAGACTTGATACTCGGATCCGTACGACTGCTTCGGGGAATGCGGATGGATTTACGGCGGCAAGACGACAAGGTAATGAAGCCCTGAGAGATATTTACCGTCAAGTGTCAGGGCTTATTACCCTGCAGGGCTGGAATCGGGTCAGCCTTCTGAGAACAGGGTGTAGTCCCGAGTCCCAAGACAGACAGTAATGTCAGTATTGGACTCGTCAAACGCCAGCAGAGGCAACATCAGCCCACAGCCAACTTTAGTTTAAGGATGCGCCATAACTTTCAAAGCGTGTGTGGTGTCCGCGTCTATCTTAAGCACTACGGGCTGGTTTCCCACAACTTGGTATGCTTTTTTTTCTACGACTCCAATGGCCCATGGAAACCATTAGCTCCCACTGGAGTTTCTTCCGAAGGAACATTGCAACTTCTGTTCCGCACTCGCACAGTCCATCCATCTCGTACCATCCCGGGGACTTCGGCTACTTCGTCCAGCTCCTCCCGGCAGATCCCGTGGCGTTCCCAGGCTAGTCTCTCCAACATGTCCCGGGTCTTCCCCGATGTCTCCTACCGGGGGAGGCGTCCGGGAGGCTTCCCGATCAGGTGTCCGAGCTACCTCATTCTTCTCACCTACACTTTCTCTAAGGGAGAGTCCCCTGCGGAGAAAACTCATTTTGGCTGCTGGAACCGGCGATCGTGTCCTTTGGGACACTACCCAAAGATCATAAGCGTAGTTGAGGGTAGGGACCTGCCTGTTCATGTTACCTGCCTGGACTAGAACCAGGGTCGGCAGAATCAGAGTCGAGGGCCGTCGAGCTAAAAGTGTGAGCCCTAGGGCATCAGGGAGTGAGGTTTACCGACGTACTTTCACACATTCATTACCTTCGGTTTCACACATTCAGACATGTTTTTTTAGGTCATTGGTTCCCAAACTTTTTTGCATCGCCTCCCTTTTGGAGATAAAATGATTTTCTGCGCTCCCCTTCCCTGAAAAACACGGTAACGAAACGTGTTCATGGTAGCCCCCCCAGTTTTAGCTATAGAGTGGTACCTCGCTTAACGTCCGCCCCGGATAACATCCAAGATTTTTGCTTCAATTTTGTCTCGGTTTGACTTTGTTGGCGTTCGAAATGGGTGCGGTTTGTTTACGCCGCAAAATCTTATAACTCATGCCCGTGATCATGCAACGCAATGTGACACCCAGCCACTATTTTTAGTGCAAATTGTACAGTCTAGAGAGAAGACAACACACGGCCGCGCTGTCGGCAGGAAATGTCCACACTCCCGACGATTTGCAATGGAATTACTTGAGAATTCAAAAGGTGGTGGAAAAGTGAAGCCATTCATGTGAACGAGACACATTACGAAAATGTGTTTTTTTAATGCAAAAGTGCGTGTTAAAAAGACTTTAACTGACCTTTCTGCATAGATTTTTGTGAGTGCAGAAACAGTTTAAAAAAAACTAGGTAAAGCCAAAACTTACCAAAACTAGGTAAAGGTTATGTTTATTTTTATTTTGTGCATGTAAATTGGTAATTATTGTCTACAAAATTGTGGGTGTGTGGAAGGGATTAAATGGATTGACATTATTTTCTATTGGAAAATTTGCTTTGGTTAGAGTTCGTTTTGGTTTGAGTTGGAGCTCCTGGAAAGGATTAATGACGCTAACCAAGGTACCAATGGAAAAGATGGAGTTTTTATGACCTTGTTCAATTTGGTCTAGTATCCTTAAAAACTGCTTTGAAAATAGGAAACTGGAAAAAAAAACGACACTTTTAACACACATATGCAGGAATGTGTGGTGAATTCTCAACTTCCAAGTGTGTGCTTGTGAGAACATCATCACCGCAACCAAATCACAGCGCTAACACGCGTGGGAACAAGTTTATTTATTGAGCAGCTGCAGCAGAAAAAAAGACTTGGAATAGTCGCACGTTTTTTTGTTTTGTTTTGTTTCACGCGAGCCAAGGCGGCATCTGACATTAAAACCACAACATTTCCAAGCGTCACAATAATAACCGGGCTCAGAGATAGCGGTGCGGATTTGGCTGGACTGTGATTGGACACACAATGGCTCTGTTGGTGCATTCCAAACTTGATGTTTCAAACACGAGCAACTTTTAGATACAACGTGTTCAACGGTCCTACACACAACTACAGACGATACAGATATCGTCCAGCACTTCATTACCGATACTGGCAGAAGCGCACCATATTCATAAAAAAAAATAAAAATTACTCATGTTCAACTATTATTACATATGACATGTCCGCCTACTATCAACAACAATGATGCAATTTGCACCGTTCTGTGTGCCAAAAACAGCATCCTAGGAATGGAATATTTTGTTTTGAACTACAGCAACATCTTAGTGCTTATCTAACACGCTCACAAGACCTTTCACTTGGAACAACCGGCACCCTGATGATTTATGCCCGTGCAAGAGAGCATGTTACCGCATTAGACAAGCAATATGTTGCTGTACTTATTCAAAACAGAGTGGAAAATATTCCATTCCTAACACAAGTAAAGTGCTAAAGTAAGAAACTCCGTACTAGTACCAGTGATTCCCAACATTTTTGGACCGACGACCCGGCTTGTTTTCCCACATAAGGCAAGCCAATGTATCTTATTTATTATGTATTGTGTAGAACTAAGACAGGAAGAACATCAAATTAAGAGCAGAACATTAATGCAGTCTACCATCCATCATGCCTTCCCACATAGTATCAGGATTTGGCACCAAATATGAAAAAGCAAATATAGTAGTCTATTTGTGCAGCCTGGGAGTAAGCGAGCACAAGAACCAAAGACCACCGAGTGGGACAGGTCACTGCTTGCAACCAACAAACATAAACATGCAAAACCGTGGGGATTTCTAACTATATATTCTTTTTTAAATAAAAGAATGGCCCACATTTACTGATATCCGTTTACATAAAATTGGATGTGCAGTGGTGTCCTGGTTGACATCATTAATTCATTCCTGAAGGTCTGACTCAAACCAAAACGGACTCTATCCAAAGCAAACTTTCCCATAGAAAACGATGTATATCCAAAGAATCTGTTCCAGACATCCAAAAATGTTAGCACAAAACAGGAAATGATGCAAAACCTAATTGCAAATGTAATTCCAAATGCATCAATGTTCTAGAACCACTACCAGTGCCTTGCTGTTTAGCGCACCTGCCAGCAGTGACGTTGCGGAAGTGCGTCGGCGAGGCGGCGACGTGTGAGGTGTTTGACGCAGCCCACAATGCATTGCGTGATCACAGAGTTCGTCTTCAGCGCACGATCCAAGATCGCGTGGTAAACAAACCGTGAACCCAAGCCAAGGTAAAAATGTAGCAAAATATTTTGGATGCTAACCAAAAAACGGATGTTAACCAAGGTACTACTGTAGTTAGTTTGTTTTAAAGTGGGGTTTTTAATTGTTTTTTTGTGGTCTAGTGTGTTTATTATTATTATGTAATTATTGTTATTATTATATTTGTGTATAAACGCACGGTACATATACACACGATACAATGATAATGTGATTTTTTTCCCCTGCCCAAAAAAACTCCAAAATAAACGAGCTGTCGGGACACGCTTCTCTGCAGATAACAAAACCCACCCAGATGCTCATAAAAGCACCAAACAGGATAGGATCTCCATCAGATAGCGTTCCTAAAGTGATGTCGGATAATACCCGGCGTATTGGGGGGGGGGGGTGAAAAAAACGAAAAGCGAGCCAAGTTAAGTGCATGACGTGATACGCGCTCCCAACATGTCCTCTGGGGAGCAAACGTAAATAGATGACATTGTTTGAGATCCATAATCCATCACAGCCCGCCTCATTCATCTCCAACGCGTATTTCCATCGGGCGATGCCGCGGCGTTCCCACAGCACCCGCTTTATTTATGGCGTGACATTATAAAAGTAAGTGCATAATTTATGGCTGCTAAATGAATGCGCTACCTTCCCAACCATGTGTTTCTTAGCGAGAGAGAGATCCAAAAGCCCGGATCGCCGCACGCCAAAACTATGGAGCGATCCCATTTACTGCCCCGAGAAGCCCGGAGCCGCGTCTGATTTATGGCGCGAAATTAAAAAGGATCAAAAATTGATGATGGCAATTTGTGGGCAGTCATAAAACTATTATAGAACTTTGAAGTGGGACTTTGTCCCCTCTTTGCGTGAAAGTGATGCAGGATGATGCAAAACTGCGGACAGGCACGCGGCAATCCGTGCTAAATATTCCCCTCTGCATGAAATCAACGCCCTGAGTGGCGTTTGAGTGGAAGGCCCGCCATGGCCCCAACGACTGACAAATGATATATTACGCTTTCAGGCAGCCCGGGGGAATGGGGGCGGGCCACGCATGCCAGTTACCCGCTCCAGCACCAACTCTGCCTGTCAATCCGTATCGGCACCGCCGCAAACGTTAAAAGCCTGCAAGACGGAGTTTTCCGGCCTCCTGCCGCGCGTTCATGCGAGACGGATCGGTCAGGCGGCGGCTGTGAAGCTGCGTCGGCCATCGCCGCATTCAGGATGGACACGAGACAAGAATACGCCCCCATCGGCTACACGGTTGCATATGCCACACATACACCAACCTCCAAAGTAGAACACCATTCGTTCTTGCATTTTTGAAAATGCAATCCTAATTTTTCATTTTAATGAATCAATTCCTGAGTCAAACTAGACAAGTGTGACCCCATAACCTTTTAAGCACAGGGTGTAAAAATAAGTTACCACTGCAAATATGTATGTGATTATTATTATTATTATTATTATTTTTGTGTATTTAAAACATGTAATTATTGTTAATGTATTATAAAAAATATAAATACTTGTTATGTATTTTTTAATTATATAATAATTATATTAATATTTATGTATTATTTAATATAATAATAAATGATGATACATTATTAATAATAACATTAATTTGGGATTAATTTTTAAATATTTTTAAAAGGTGATTATATTCTGATATTATGCTTTATTATTATTATTATTATTATTATTATTAACATTATAATGTCTTTGTTGTTCATGTTAATAATAATGGTAATAGTAGTGTTAATAACATAATAATGATATAATTATATAATAATAAATTATATTATATATAAATTATAAAATGATCACATTATGATCTGATCTGATATCATTATTATTAAAAATATATGCTATATATTTTTTTATTTATGTAGTGTAAATATTCATAATAACACTAAATATATCATAAACTATCCAGAAACAATTCCAACAAAAAAGTGAGACGTACAATATTTTATAAGATATAATATTAATAATAATAACTGTTCTAATATAATTACAACTTACTTTTCTATTTAGGATGATTAATTTGTATTACCTATTTATGTGCGATAATATTTTAATAAAAATCGTAGTTCTATTTAAATATTAATAATACGCTGAGGTCCTTGTGGAAAAATAAGTCAAACCAAAGTCAAAGAAAAAGCCAAACAAGAGCAAAGGGGAGCGTTTTGATGCTAGCTGAGCTGAGGACGGGACACTTTTGTTAACTTTTCAGGAAAAAAGCGTAGCGTCCTCTTAAATGCGTCACACGTGATCATTTTTTGTCGTTCTCATAAACGCCACACGAGTAAATAAAGACTTGTGTCATTTCCGGCGGCAGGCTGCGGGCAGCGTTGGGAAGCACCGCGTGGCCCCCGCTCCCCTGGACTTTGACGCCGCTGATTACGGATGATTAATGGCGTCAAGGAAGCGGGAAGGAAAGGTCATCTCCTGGGTTCTGGAGGGAGCAGCTACATTGGGACTAATTAAGACTCTCAGGTGTCCAACGCCGTAAACACGGCAAGCAGATGGCCGAGCTTTGGACCAACACAAGTCTATTTTTGTTCTGCGGGAACGCCGCAGGGCCGGGTTTCTAAAAGCAGGGGTGCCCAAAGTGTGGCCCGGGTCTGTTTTTTTCATTGGCCCGCGCCACATAACGAAAAAAACAGCCGTGATTTTGCAGAAATAAAGTCAAAATATTATATACACGCAGTTTCACGGAAATAACACCGAGGAAATATTGGTAATTTTTGTTGCATAAAGTTACAATATATATATTTTTTAAAGTTACAATATTGGGAGAGAAAAAAAGTCACAAAAGTATAAAATTATACAAAAATATTCTCAACATAATTACAGCTGTTATATTTTTGCCATTTCTGTGGCTCTTTTTTTATTTTTAATATTTTTAACAATAATTTTTAATATTATACATATAACTATATACATATTTTAGTATTAATATACATGTTATTATAATTATTGATTATAATTATGTTATAATTATTTTTATTATCGCATTTACTTATCATTTAATAATAATAACAATAATGAAAATGAAAATTAATAATTACTTCATGACACAAAATCACTGTGCAGTTTGAAGATGAGCAAGCGCTGACCTCAAATGATCTGTTGGGGGGTACAAAAAAAATCAATCACCATCAAAGTGTTCCCATTGCAAGATGGATGGCGGCGGCGGCGGCGGCGGCACATTTTGTAAGCCGCAAATTACTTATCTTACTCTTGCTTTCATGGAAGAGATCCATCATTCACAGGCAACATGTCAGGTGACATACCAGTCATGTGACAAACTACAAATACTCCACCTAACGCTAGGCGAGATATTCCTTTTTCCCCCAAACTGATGCTGTGTCCCGATTCGTCATCAAGTCTCCATAAATTAATGACTCCCTTTTCTCCCCCAGGAAGCAAAACTTGAACGCGTGGTGCCTTGGTTAACATCGTTGATCCGTTCCAGCAGGTCCAACTTAAACCAAAACGGACTCTAACCAAAACACATTTTCCCATAGTCGCTCATGTAAATCCAAATAATTTGTTCCAGACGCCCAAAAAATGTATTCTACTGGAAAAAGGGTTAAAATTTTAAGAGAATAAACTCGTACAGTTACGAGAAAGATTGTGTCATTTTAAGGTTCAAACATTCCAAAATTTAAGAGTTGAAATATTGCAGATTTTTTTTAAGTCATAATATTATGACAGACAACCAAAACAAATTAAATATAAAATGGTTTGGTGAGGAATATGAAACTAAAGTCAAAACATTATGGTAATAAACTCGTAATTTCAAATATTTTGATACAAGAAAGTTGAAATATTTGGAAAAAAACAGCAAAAATTAGAGAAAAAGAGCAAAGTTGATATTCTAACAAGAAAAAAAAAAATTTTAGGAGAATGAACTTGTAAAATTATGAGAAAATATGATGTCATTTTAAGGGTTAAAATATTAAAGAAAAATTATTTTTAAAAACGCATAATATGACAAATAAAACAAAATAGTTATAATTTATGGAAAAATGTTCAAATTGAGTCAAAACATGGAAAATGTCCAAATATTTTTATACAAGAAAGTGAAATATTTGAAAAAATGAGAAAAAAAAGCAAAGTTGAAATTAATGACAGGATTTTGGTGCCTTGAAACAGAAAGAAATTCTTACACATATTTACCCGCACATCCCATAAAAGCATGCATGCTAGCTTAACTGGAGACGCAAAATCATCCGTAAGTACGAATGTGAGCGTGAATGCTCGGGGGTGTACCCCACCTCCTACCCAGAGTCAGCTGGGATAGGCTCCAGCATACCCCCCTCGACATACTACGTCTGTGCTTTATGACCGCCGAAGGTGACGGCCGCCGAGGACTCAAAATCGGTGACAGTCATCATCAAGCACACAAAATTTTATATAGAAAATATTTTTCAAAAAGGAATAGTAAATGATACAAATAAAAAAATACTGAATAATCATTTTACTGAATTAATAAATAAAAAAATTTTTTACTCTCGCAAGTTATTAGTGGCCGCCGCCACGTTGCACAAAAGAAATAACCAAAGCAACTCCAAATAAAACTGGAAATAATCCACCCAATCACAGGAACGGCAGTAATGGAGGAGACTAAACGGAAGTTGGGGCGGCTCACGTTGGCCGCAGTCTTCAAACCCGTCCTTCCTCTTTGTCGTCCCCCCAAACGTCCGGGATTCTTTCTAAGGTGGCGTGTAGAACTTTGACTTGCGCTCCACAGCCGCCTCCTCCCGATGCACTGGTGGACACCTCTCAGCTTACTGGTAAGCGAGTTCCAACATCCGGCCTCAACGGGTCAACAAACACGAGGCTCGCCCGAGCTGACGCCAAAGCCGGGAGACCTCAAGGACCACGAAGAAGAAGACAAAAGGGACGGGCTCCATACGGTCCCCGAATATCGGGCTCCAAAAGGGGGCGGGGGCCGTGGAAGCGTGAGGGGAGTCGGGGTGACAGCGCCAAGAAGCAGGCGGCCTGGAAACGGGAGCGGGGCCAACGCAACGCTCTCGGGGCGCTGACACTCTTTGTCTTCCACAAACCCGGAAAGGAAAACCCGCGGCTTTTTATCTTTTACGATGGTCGCGGTCGGACCGGGGGCGGGGCGGCGTGGAAGTATGTAGAACCGGGTTTTTCGCAGCTCATTCATCGAGCGACGGCCCGCTTTTGCGTGTGCATATTTGGACAATCTGGAAAAGCGGTCCTGGCGGGGGGGCAGACAGAAAGCAGGACTTCTCACTTCCCAACGCAAATGTTGGCAGCACATTTCCTGTCGGGGCTCCTCCTTTGTCTCGTCCGAGTTTTTTTTCTTTTTGGGCCGTCATTTCAATTGTTCTGCTACAGAAAAATGATAATCCAGCTGTCGGCGATGACAGCGTGTTGGAAAACTCGGATAACGGATCTGGAATTCCAAAGGGGCTGCTGGAAACCGTCTCGTTTCCCCGTGTGTTTGAAATCGACGTCTCTGACCGTATACCCATAATCCACTTGCACAGAGCCTGACTGACAGTTTGACTAGTTTGGTAGAACATTTTTAGCCGGGGCTCAGCGGCCCTCTAATCAGCGCGCTGACTCACCGACCGCCGACGTGGAACCGTAGCTGGAAATCCGCTTTTATTATTTCATCCAACTTTTTTCCATCCGCAATTAGCCCTAAAACGTGTCCAGTACTGGGACCGACGCCCTTGTTCTATTTACCGAGAAGAAGAAACAATAGACTCTGCTTCCTCCTTTCTTTCTGTGTGGACTTTTTCACAACGGCAAAAACGTGTTGACATTTGCTAAGAAGTTACGAATCTTCTTCTTCTTCTTTTCCTTTGGGCTTATCCCTTCAGGGGTCGCCACAGCCAATCAATTGCCTCCTTCTTACTCTGTCTTCTCTCGCGCCAACTACCTTCATGTCCTCTTTCTCTACATCCATAAATCTTTGGTCTTCCTCTTGGCCTCCTGCCTGGCAATTCAAACCTCAGCATCCTTCTACCAACATATTCACTATCTCTCCTCTGGACATGTCCCAACCATCTCAGTCTGGCCTCTCCAAAACCTCTAACATGTGCTGTCCCTCTGATGTGCTCATTCCTGATCCTGTCCATCCTGGTCACACCCAAAGAGAACCTCAGCATCTTCATCTCTGCTACCTCCAGCTCTGCCTCCTGTCTTTTCCTCAGCGGCACTGTCTCTAAACATTGCTAATGCTAAGAAGTTATGAATATTTCAAGAAAAAATTTGCATCTTATTTGTATAGACAACTTGTCTATACATTGTCTAATTCTAAAAAAAATAAAAATAAAATCAGAATAGTAGGACTTTTTCAAAAAAAAATATTGCTAACTTTTTTTTTGTGTAATTTAATTTTTCGTTTGTCTATATGTGCCCTGCGATTGATTGGCGACCAGTCCAGGGTGTACCCCGCCTCTCACCCAAAGCCTGCTGGGATAGGCTCCATCATCCCTGTTACCCTAATGAAGATAAGCGGTATAGAAAATGAACGAATGAATGAATGAATTTTTCATTTCATACAGAAAAATATTAAATAAGACAAAAAAAGTGAGAATTATTTTGTGAGAATAATAACATATTATAAAATCTTAATTTGTAATTATAACAACTAAAAATAAAACAAGAATAGATTTTTAAAATATTATAGGAATAAAAGTTTTAAAAAAAGGAATAAAAGTCAAAACACATGTGGACTGGTAGTAATATGATATTAAAAATAAAGTCAAAATAAAATGTTGAATTTATTCTTGTTTTATGCTTTATATATTTTTTATATATTTTGTTATATTTTGTATCTGGATTGTTGTTTTATATTTTTTTTTTTTACTCTTCATGTTTAATATGAAAAAATATATTTAAAAAATGTAAAACGAGACACACACATTATGCGAGAGTATAAAAAATATGAAATACTAATTTGCAAATTTATACAAACACCATTTAAGTTACATAAAAAAATAAAGTTAAAATAATATAGGAATAAAATTCAATATATATGCAGACTGGTAATTATTACCAATGTGAAAATAATATATTGAATTTATTCTTGTTTTATATTTTGTTTTTGTATATATTTTAGTTGATGTTTTAAATTAGGATTTTTATTTTTAAAAATCATGTATTTTCCATTTTAGGGCCAATAAAAAAAACTTTGCACCGCCTTGGTGTAAGCTCACTCCTCTAGTTCTCCGTCTAGAACCGCTGGACTCATAAACTGGTCCAAACTGGCACCCCTACTGTGCTATTATACTCCTGACAAATACACCAAATGGTGGCGCTGTTACTAAACCTGAAATACTTACTACAAAACAGCCCCTGTAACTCCAGAGCGTTTCACCGAATCATTGCCAAATCGGGTACGCGCCTTTAGGGCGCTGACGAGCACACGTGTGCCAAATTTGAGCAAGATTGGGTGAAAAACATGGCCGCCATGGAGCAAAAAATGGGGCACTCATGGGGATTTAGCACCTACTGTGATTGCCAAGTATATTATACTTTGAGTTTATCTGTATTCCCAATTCCCAAGCATTTTGGGCCAAAATGGAACAGGGTTATATGAAATTAATCATATTTGGTCTGCTGGGCTAAGACCCAAAGAAAAGTGCTATTATTTTCAAGAAAAGGACCAAGAAAAGTAACAGACATATTTATCCACCATTTTATTCCAGTATTTGCTGGTTCAGAGTGCAGCATCTTCACGTCTGCGAGGCACGGAGCATGCTGGGAGTTGTGGGCCGATTGCTTTTGTTTACACTTGCGGCCGAGTTGGGACTTCTTTGATCTCCGAGTCTCACTAAATCAACAGCGGCCAGAAGGGTCAGGCGAAGGTCGGCGGGGTCATCCGATCGTCACATTCCCAGAGCCGGTCTTTCCTGACGGCCACGTGGCTCAAACGGGTTAAAAGTCACCCAAAGTTCAGGCGGGCCGACGGAACACGGAGCGCTCGTACGAAACCGATTTGGGGAACCCCCCCCCCCAAAATGCCACCCTTGGTCGTTGAAATTAAACTAATAAAGATTACATAAAGCATCTCGGATCGCACACCCAACAGCATTGGTACCGATACTCAGTGTACCCGATACTATGTATAGAGAACCAGGGGCGCCAATCCCAAGGACCCATGACTGACAGGGGTCCCGGTCAATAGGTAAACCATTAAAACAATGTCTCGTATGTGGTAGCACCACACCACAAGTACATTCCCACATTGACTGAACACGCCCTGCCCCCGTAGCTACATGAAATGGTTTGGTCCACTACTACGTCCACCAGCCGGCAGGGCAGAGTGAAAAACGGAAAGGTGAGAGAAGAACGGCAAACAAACAGGGTGTGAATATGTCGCCCGTTTTTCTGTGGTCTAGCGAAGGTGATTTTTTTTTTTTTCACGGGGCCCAGAATTCCGGGTGGCGCCCCTGTACGTTACACTAATATGAGCGGCACATTCAGGGTATATTCACGCGACAATATTTAGGTCCAAACAGCTTTTTCTGTTTCTTCTTGTCAATTTCAGTTTTTTTCTCAGTAGGGTATGACTTTTTTGCTCTTAAAATTTTGACTTTCCATCCAGTTTCTTCCGTTTATCCGAGGTCGGGTCGCGGGGGCAGCAGCCTAAGCAGGGAAGCCCAGACTTCCCTCTTCCCGGCGGATGCTGAAGCGTTCCCAGGCCAGCTGAGAGACATGGTCTCTCCAACAGGTCCTGGGTCTTCCCTGAGGCCTCCTACCAGTTGCCTCCCTGAGTCACCACCTTATCTTGGTGGAGGAGTTTACGTGTCCCAATAAACCTAGGAGCTAAGTTGTCGGGGGCTGTCAGGGCCCTGGTACGGTCACCCAGACAACAGGACCTAGGGGAGGGACCAGAAAAAGAGTGGCTCTAAAGACCCTGATGATGACTTAAAACAATGGACTTTGTTCTCCCTCGCCTGGACGCGGATCACCGGAGTCCCCCTCTTGAACCAGGCCTGGAGGTGGGGCACTATGGCGAGCGTCTGGTGGCCGGGCCTGCACCCATGGGGCCCGGTCGGGCACAGCCCCAAAAGGTAACATGGGTCCCCCCTCCCATGAGCTCACCACTTGTAGGAAGGGCCGAAGGGGTCCAAAGTGAGCTGGGTGGCGGCCGGAGGCTCAGGCCTTGGCGGTCCGATCCTCGGCTACAGCAGCTAAAATTTCAACTTTCTTCTTGTAAATTTCAGTCATTTTCCGAGTAAGATATGCCTCTTTTCTCTTAAAATTTTGACTTTATTCAGCATTTTTTTTTAAAAGTTATTAGTTTGCCACTATTTTGACTTGACTGACTGTAAATTTTCTTTCTCGAAATTGTGACTTCATTCCCACGATATTTAGACTTTATTCTGTTAACATTATAACTTTTCTTGCATCATAATTTCCCCAAAATTACAATTATATGTGGTTTTCTTTGTTTCTTATAGTACTATGGTACTTATAGTACTTTTTCATATATTTCATATATTTTCGTATATTTCAACTAACACTACTAAAGTGATACTATTTTTCCCTCATATTACTTAGACAGACTCTACTGAAATTGCTTGGTTGGTGAAGATAAAATATTATATAAATACTAATAATATCAATTCATAGTATAAAGTAAATGCACACTTTAAGCAAGGGAGGCCAGACAGTACTGTGGTGGATGGTGTGGAAAGAATGAAGTCCTGTACGGAACTGGAGGAGTCTGTTAGAGAATGAGCTCCACTGCCCCTCTAGTATGAGTGGGCGGGTGAGGTGTGGCCAGGCGGGAGCTAACAACTTTTCTTTTGGTAAAAATACAATTTTTTCTCTGGAGAGTACAACTTTTTTCCAGGGATGTCCGATGTTGCCCAACTCTCGATTTCCGGTTCCGATATCAACCGATACCACGCATCTCCCGTCGTCGCGCTGACCCAAAATATTGTTTCAGACATTCGCCAAATGTAATTCCATTTTCCGGGGTATGTGGTTTCTGAGTTGAGCGGAGGGTGAACCGACGGGTGCCGCCCACCTCAAAACCTCCCGATGCGAATGGCATCTCCGTATTTGATGGTGAAAATGGCGACTGACCTCAGTAAAAACAACGGGCCGTACCGGCGCCTTTAGAAGCTAACGAGTTGGCTAAGATTGATGGTGCCTGCTCCGAGATGGTTTAGGCGGCACAGCTCATGCCCGCGAACGTGCCAAAGTATTTCCATGTAACGGCCGCACCGGTACGGAAGCCCATAGGCCTTTTTAAAAAAATCGGTCTTCATTAGGAGGAAAACTCATAGCGATATGTCGGGCCAGTATTGGCATCTCTACTTTGGCCGATTAATATTTTGACGGCTGATTTCCATTTTTGCTGTTTTGGTTTTTTAGGCGCTCGGAGCCACACTTAGTCCAAGCATGTGGCCAATCCCCTGTAGTTCAGGATGACGCAATAGCGCCCCTGCTGGTTGCAGCCAAGCACTGCAGGTTGTCATAATCCACCAAATTCCTAACAATTGTAGTAAAAAGGACACAAATATATCCAATATAGAGTTCTATTTCATTAGTGTACATGTGCCAGAACGCCGCTAATAAGGCTACGTCAAACATATGACCCAATTAGGACCGCTAATGACCATTTAATGAGCTATTCACGTCCCAACGTGCTATGGAAATAAAAGCTCGGCTGAGCTTTGACACGGTTTCCGACACGCATGCGGACGTTTTCGACTCGGGGGCCGCGGCGGCCGTGTTCGGATCACAGGTCCCGGCGCTTTGCAGGGTCAGCGGGCTTCACAGCTATCATAACACAGCTGTGTGCGCACACACAAAGGAAGGGACCGCCCAATTAAAGCGGCGCGCCGTCGGGGCGTACCCGGCCCGGCCGTTCCCACACGCCCTTCTGACGACCCGCGTGGTTGTTTTCCCCGACACCGCATTACTTCGCCCGTGCTTCCCGTTGCGCCTTATTTTGAAACCGCCAGTCTGGTCCCGCTCGTCCGCCCCCCGACCCCCTCCCCGCTCGTCTGTTTATCATAACAATCATTAATAACTGTCACTCGCCAACATCCGCAGAACAAACTCATCGCCTCATTAGCATGTCGCGGGCGTTTCTATTGCTTCCCGGCGCCGGGCAGAGCCAATTACTTTGCCGAAATGGAACGGCATTAATCAAAGCTTAACAAGGTGGCAAATTTGAAGCTATGGCAGTGCAGAAGACAGCATAACTAATATGTCACTGTCAAGCACGGCCGGGGGAGGCTGAGGCGGGATTTATGGATGCTTTTTGACGGACCAAATCATACCAGGAAACGGAGGAACAAAGACAACTAATAAGAGCCGGAGAAAAGCCGACGGCGGAGAGTAAGCAAGAAAGAAGAGAAGTGAGAAAATAAGGACGGACGGGAAGCGGGGAACGGCGGCGACCGGCGAAGTAGAAACGGCGACGCGCCGGCGGGCGGCACTTCATCACGCCCCGCCCCCCTCCCCGAGACGTTTTCTTTGACACTTGAAATGATGATCCTCATCAATCAGCGGGCCGACAGATGCATCCGGCCGGCTGCAAACATGCCGAGGCCAGCAGTGCGAAAGCTGCTGACGCCACCCAACTCCGCAGCCGCCCCGCGCCGCCGTTTATTTACGGAGCTCTCCCGCCTTGGCTTTTTATTTATTAGCGCTTTGTTTGCCAGGTTCTTCTCAAGTCGCAGGGTTGGGGACACACAAGCGTGCAGCAGTTTTGTAGCACAAACACACAAACATTAGCATTAATGGCTAAATTGTTAGTTTACTTGGACCCGTGGACCGAGTTTATACTCTTGACTGGGTCCTTGAGGGTGCTTGGCAGTTTGCCCAACCAGTCCACTTCTGTTTTGCGGCCTTTAAGAAGCCATTTGACCGTGTTCGTTGAGGAATACTGTGGGGAGTACTTAGGAGTATGGGGTACCGGACCACGTAACTCAGACGGTTCAGTCCCTGTATGACCAGAGTCAGAGCTTGGTCCACATTCCCAACAAAAAGCCAGACTTGGATTCGGCCAGGGCTGCTCTTTGTCACAATTCTGTTCATTACTCATATGGGGAGAATTTCCAGGTGCAACCAGGGCGTTAACAGAATCCAGTTCCGAGGTTGGAATATCTGCTTTTTGCAGATGATGTGTTCCTGCTGACTTCTTAGGACTGTGATCTTTGTCTTTCACTGGATCGGTTCACAGCCGAGTGTGAAGGCGACTGGGACAAGAAAGTCTGACTCCATGGTTCTCAAGTATCATCTCCGGGTTGTGGTTGAGACCCTTCCCCAAGTGGAGGAGTTAAAATACCTCGGGGGTCCGACGGACAGGCGGATTGGTGTGCCGTCTGCAGTGATGTGGACTCTACGTCGATGCGTTGTGGTGAAGAGGGAGCTGAGCTCTCAATTTACCGGTCGATTTGTTTCAACCCCATACTCACTCATCTGGTCCGGACGCCTCCCTGGGGAGGTGTGCAGGGCTCGTCCGACCGGTAAGAGGCCTCAGGGAAGACCCAGGACACATTGGAGAGACTATGTCTCTCAACTGGCCTGAGACCGCCTTAGGATACACCGGGAGGAGCTGGACAAAGTAGCTGGGGAATTTGGAAGTCTGGGCTACCCGGCTTAGGCTTCTGCCCCCATACCCAAACTCGGATAAGTGGTAGAAGACCCGATGGACGGATGGATGGACACGTACGCCAACCAGACAGTACAGTAGTGCTGGAGCCTATCCCAGCTGACTTTGGTCGAGAGGTGGTGTACACCCTGGACTGGTCTCCAGCCAATCACAAAGCACATATAGACCTTTCGCACTTTCATACCTAGTGATAATTTGGACCTATAAGTTTTGGAACGTGAGAGGTAACCGGAGTACCCGAACAAAACTCCACACACAGATGTCCGAACGAAGACTCGAACCCAGTTCTTCCAGATCTCCCCACGGTGTAGCCTGCATGCTCACCCCCAGACCACGGTGCAACTTTGACACATTTAGTAAAAACAAAACAATTCACCTTTTTTACATTTTTTACATTTTTAATTGTAGTTTTAGAAGGTTCTGCTGGCCAGTTCAAAAATTAAATGTTGGCCGCAAATGGCCTTTGGACTACTGTGATATTTTGAGTTTTTGCATACAATAATAACAATAATAATCATTCACACAATAATAATAATAATAATAATAATAATAATAATATTAACACAGATAATTAGTATTAGTATTATTATTGTTGTTATAATAATAATTCTTGTAATAGTTATTATTGTAATCTTATTATTATTATTATTATTATTATTATTATTGACATTGTATTATGCTATTATTATTGTTATTATTACTATTATTTAATAATAACTAATAATAATAGTTTATTATTATTGTTATTGTTGCTGATGTTATAAAAAAATAATTATTATCATTATTATTATTATGATGGCACAACATTGTATATCAACTACTTTTTTGTTTTGTCTAGTATGAACAGAATACTACATTAATTTATTTTTTTTTGAAAATTTAGTTTTATACACAAATATGTATATCACTTTCTTCATATTGTTACTATTATTAATATTATTAATATTTTCTGGCCACCGCTCCTTAAATTTAGACAGCCACAGATAGATTACAGCCATAGATCAAAAGATTATAAATCATAAACACATCATAATTCCTCATAAATAAACAGGAAGTTGCTTACTCAGCAACTTTGTTTATATTTTGGAAACCTCCAGACATGATTTTCCCATAAAAACCCGCCAGGCGACAAATCTATGCCAACTGAGGCGGAATAGTTTTGCACGGGCAAACAAAGCGGGACTTTTTAATGCCACGGAACGGCTGACGAACGCGGGATCGGACGACTCGGGGATCCAATGATTCAGACCAAACGTCCTCGGGGTCAAAGGTTATCCACACT
>QODF01000065.1:1040343-1064055 GCA_024372805.1 Oostethus manadensis | reverse complement strand
GCACACAGCAGATGGATGTGAATTCAAAGTTTCCTGATCTTTAGCAGAAGTTATGGCGGTTATCTTTGGCCGTATATCTGGGAGGCCCCCCGGCCCGGCCACCCACCACCACCCCCCCCGCTCGGTGATGAAGGATTAAGCAGCACAGCTGTCTCTTCCCACAATGATGCAGTGCAGCGCTCGCCGACACGACAGCATCACTTAATCTTAATGTCCGCTCCTCCGGCGCAGACGCACGGGACAAAGCCAATCAGCGTCACATGCCACGGGGATGGACCCCGCTGCCTGGCCCGGGAGTCTCTCACCCTCGCAGGACTATTAATCAACTTCAGACAGCGCCGTTCAATCCCACCTCAACCTCCTCTGCTTTGCTCACCGGCACACACGTCACATGCACGTGCACAGCAAGCGTCGCGGGGTGGGGGGGGCAACGCATCACGTATGCGATAGCGGGGGGTGGGGGGCGTCCAGGGTGGGCTATTGAGCGCTTCCACCTTATTCCTGTCACACGCCTCCTTTTTGCACGGAGATCCATGAGCTTCAATAAGAGGAGCTCATTTGGACAAACGACTCTTTAGGAAGGTTGAAATCCAATACAAAGCTTTTTTCTTGTTTTCCCTTCCGAGGTGACCACCCACTCCCCCCTATGCCTGTACCGTTTTTCAACGCTTGTGCTACTATCGTTCCTCATCCGCTCGCGCAGCTATTTCTGCCAAAGTGCTAACACTACACTCACGTTTTACAGGAAAAGTGCACTTTTTGGGAGATTGTGTGCGTTCTAAAGGTACAAAAACAGATCAAAACCCGCTATTAAAGCTCCTCCAACAAGGTTTTACGGTTTTACATCCGTGCTGTGAGCGTGTAGTAACACGTTTATGGTAACACGTAATACTTACTCCAAAGTGTAGCGTTACATTTCGCACGGTGAAGCTAGCCACTAGTGGTAGCTGGTGTGGCGAGGTGTCACTACACCAGAAAAGTATTACTCTGGTGTCGGGCCTGCTTATCGCAGAGCAGGGATCGTGGATCAGTTTGCATATGTCAGAGTACTTAGACGGCCTTGCCCAGCCTTGAGGGCGTGAGTGCTGGGTCTTTTTGGTTTTCTGAGAATCTACTGCACCTGCAGTTTGCCATGCAGCAATAAAAATATACTAATGTGGGGTCACATGTTGCACCCCAAGCAGATAGCAGCGGTCGTGACGCGGACAACACAGCATGTTTATGACAATCTGGCGGAGCGCAGATATAGAATATTAGCTCCATAAGTTATCCTCAATTGCAGTCAGTCTCATTACCCGCGGGCTTTCCCCGCCCTGCTTCCCGGCGTGATGGAGAGCACCCCCCCGCCCCGCACGGGCGGTAGTGCGGCGCGAAGGCGACATTTATGCACGCAGGACTCTGGGGCGTGTTATCTGGAAGGGGCGGCGTGATTTAGGTGAGCTAATTTCGAGCAATAAGCATGGAAGAGGAGCGGCCGGCGGTACAGTACAAACCCGAATGAGCGGCAAACCAACGTAATGGGCCTTCTTTATCGGCAAAACAATCCTTCTCTAATACACGTGCGCTTATATAAAGCTCTAATGAAAGACATAAAAAGGGAGATGGGTACATTATTGAATCCCTTTCCTCGCCGTACTGCCATTTATGAGGGGGGGGGGGGGACCTGCTGTGATAAGAAACTTAGTGAAAAATCATAACTTTTGCAGGGATACATAAACAGGATTGGTTTACATTTTCAGTTTTGTTTCTGCAGCTTTAATTGTCGTCTTAAGTCAGAGCAACGTTTGCAGCGTTTTTTGTTTGGTTTTTTTTACACCAGAGCGGAACGAGACGAGATTTTAGCCCTCATTTGAAGAAAAATGACGACGTAAATATGACTGGAAAAAGTCACAAAACAATACAGACGTGTCCATTAAAGTTGATTCATATTACCCGAAAAATAATCAATATGTTATAAATAGCCCACAACAAATCCGGCAGCAGCAGAAAAAAATACAATAGAATTTTTTTTTATTTTATTTTAAAAAATCTATATTTTGGGGGATGGGGCGCTGGATTAATACAGTATTTCCAGAACAATGCAATTTGATTTTTAATAATTTCTTGATAAATATTACACCCAAAAATGTAAATGATGAAATAAATTAATCAATCATGTCTATTTAATGCTCATACATAATTGCAGAAAAAGAATAATTATTTTTTATTTTATTTTATTTATATAAACAATACAGACAAAAATGTAGACAAAGCAAAGCATGAACACAAAAGACGTAAACAACAAAATAAAGTAATAATAACGAATATTATAAAGAATCAATCGTTTTAATTTTATGGGTGATGAGGCTGATTCATATTTCCCCAGAAATAATAAAATAAATAATAATAAACCAAACATTTTTCAAAATCAATCATCGCAATCTTTTGTGCAAGGAGGCTGATTAATATTTCCAGAAAAATAGGAACTGATTTATAACAATTTATTAATAAATAATACAGACATCAAATGTTGGAGTAGCAGACTATGAATACATAAAAATGTAAATGATAAAACTAAATAAATAATAATATTTTACACTAATAATATAAAGAATCAATCGTTTCAGGAGGCTGATTAATGTTTCCAGAAAAATTATAATTTATGTATAAATAATACACAAACTACAAATCTAGAAAGAGCAGAAAATAAATACAAAAAAATTAAAATGAAATAAAAAATATTAAGCAAAATTTTTTTTTTAATCAATCATTTCAATATTTTCATATTTACAGAAAAATAAGCATTGATTTATAATAATTTATTTATTAATAATACAGACATAAAATGTTAAAATAGCAGAATATAAATACAAAAAAACGTGAAAAAATGATGTAATAAATTCATAATATGTATAATTCTATGCAGATAATGTAATTAATCAATTGTTTCAATATTGTGGGCGAGGAGGATGGAAAATATTTCCAAAATAAACATTTATGTATAAATAAGGGATGCTCCGGTGAGGGATTTATTCTGCCGATTCCGATACCAATCATCCATGAGTGATATCGTCCGATACCGATCCCACAGATGAAGTGTAATTTTTTTGGCTTTATGAAATGGAAAAAGGAAGCATAACATCGCCTTTATTTAAAACAAAACATAACTGGCTTACTTTTTCAAGACAAGATATCACGGGTGAAACTTACAGAGGATGAGGCGCCTTCTTTGAGGAGACTCGGGAGCACACGGCTTGAAACGCGGTGTTGGCGCGCCATGCTAGCCCAGACAAACGCGGGATAAACCGGGAGCACATCCTGCAAGCTTGATTTACCGCCGCTAATAGAAGCTCTTATGGGTTTCTACCTGCAATGTGAAAGCCATCAGCGGCGCACTAATGATATGATGATGGAGCCGGGACACCGTTCCATTAATTCATCATTCTATATTCTCCTCCGCAGCTCCGGCTAATTCAGACATCATCTCCTGTCCCGCACTCGTCATAAAGGCCTGTCACATCCGCCGTGTTATTAATTAGCACTTCTTCCAGGTGAAATTCAATCAGCGTGCCGAGGTCCTCCTCGTCCCGCGTCGCACTCGCTCGTCAGACGCCTTTCAACCTCCACGCCGCCGTCCTGGTGTCAACGCTTTTATGATATTTCACTCATTCGGCTCCCCTCCTCACGACGGCATCACGGAGGAGAGGGAAGTAGTCCTAATGTTCCTTTAATTAGAATTGGACAAATGGCGCGAAGAGCAGAGAGGGTGACGTGCCCTGCAATGATTCACCTGGAGGGAACGGGAAGGAAGCACTCAGGACGCCATGACATCATCGCAGTATCTGTTGGATGGGTGCTCTTTCATCTGAGTGACATAAAGCACATCACCCGCAGCAAGGATTTCATGTTCTTATTGGACAAAAACCAAAACCTTTCAGGACGTCCAGCACCCTAGAGGTCGTACAATTTGGAAACATTTATTGCAGGCAGCTTTGCTCCGGCTTGCTTTAGCTCAGTGGTTGCCAGTTATTTTCTGTCACGCCTCCTCTAGGGGCCACAAATGCAACAGTATTGTTTAGCTTTTGTAACAAACCTATGTGAGTCAAGTCTCTATCCAATAAAAATCCATACAATAAAATATGAACAAAAATTGGCGCGCAAAATACTTATAGTAGTATAGTATAGTATAGTATAGTGTAGTATAGTATAGTATAGTACAGTATAGTACAGTACAGTACAGTATAGTACAGTACAGTACAGTATAGTATAGTATAGTATAGTATAGTACAGTACAGTACAGTATAGTATAGTACAGTATAGTATAGTATAGTACAGTATAGTATAGTACAGTACAGTACAGTACAGTACAGTACAGTACAGTACAGTATAGTATAGTATAGTATAGTACAGTACAGTACATTATAGTATAGTATAGTATAGTATAGTATAGTATAGTACAGTATAGTATAGTATAGTACAGTACAGTACAGTATAGTATAGTATAGTACAGTACAGTACAGTACAGTATAGTATAGTATAGTACAGTACAGTACAGTACAGTATAGTATAGTATAGTACAGTACAGTACATTATAGTATAGTAAAGTATAGTATAGTATAGTATAGTATAGTACAGTACAGTACAGTACAGTATAGTATAGTATAGTACAGTACAGTACAGTACAGTATAGTATAGTATAGTATAGTATAGTATAGTATAGTATAGTACAGTACAGTACATTATAGTATAGTAAAGTATAGTATAGTATAGTAAAGTATAGTACAGTACAGTATAGTATAGTATAGTACAGTACAGTATAGTATAGTATAGTATAGTATAGTGTACTATACTATGTCTGAATGGAGGTGTTGCCTCAGCACCGTTGTTGTGTGGCAACCCGATTAAAGGCGAATTAGCGAAACTACCATGTTGGAGTGTGTCCCAGAATTTGAACGTTATACAGCAACCAGAGTTTGTGGCGGAAAACGATTTTATCCGCCAAAATACAGCGGCTGGGCAGCTGATCTTGATCCTCAAGATCGGGACATCCATCGTGGCAATGTGGTTCATCAAAACAAACACGTGACTTACCTGTAATGACATCAGTCCTTCCCCCTGANGCCATCATTTCATTAGCTACAGTATGGATGATAGAGTTAGGGAAATCGGGGGGAAAAACAGGAGCGCCTCGTTCCCCTGTGAGGGTGTGTGTTTGGAAGCATGCGGTCCGGGCGGGCGGGCCGTCATACATCTCTATTTAGCCGTCACGTTGACCCGCTCATTACTCCTGCGGGGGTCTGCAGGAGTTGCCGTTCTGTTCCGATCCAAAGCAGAAACAAATCGGTCTCGATGGAGAACTATCGCTCGTTTGGGTCGATCGTCAGCTGACGTTAAGCTCCCCTCCTGGCTGCTGCTTGAGGCCTACATCATAAATACGTTTATTTGTTCGTCATTAAATTCAACCCCAATTTGACACATTTGCGGGGGTTCTGTGAAGTCTCCGGATCAGTTCAGAAAATTAGGAAAATGCTACGGTGGAGGTTTTTACTTCACGATCCCTGATTCGCTCATTTCACTGTCAATCAGACACATCATCCAATCAGCATGCAGAAGCCGAGCGTCCATAGACCCCCTAGAGACGCGGTGCGCCCAATGGGCGGGACAAAGCCCGGCATTTATCCAATCGCTGCCCAGTTTCACAAAGACCTTTATTCTTCTTATTATTATATATATATATTATATTATAATATATATATTGTTATTATTATTGTGATTACGAAGAAATGAACAAATGCAGTGGGACCTCGCCTTACGAAAAAATTCACAATACCCCTGGGGTGGTAATGCGCCAAAATAATGGACGTTCACCGCCGTAAAACTGAAGGAGAAGAAGAAGCTGCCCCCATAATTCCAAAATTCCGAATACAAATTAATTTTGTGTTTTATGTGTTTGTTGGCTTATAGGAGCTTGTTGGCGTCCTGAACTCCACCACAGAAAGGAGTGTTTTCTACGCTCCCGGCTCTTAAACTATTTTTCCATGACAAATTGGAAAACGTGCCCGTCGCCGGGAGATTTTGAACACGTTGCCTTGACTTCGGCTGGGTTGCCTTTTGCAAAATGGTTTTCATTTCTTGTGTATGCGTAACGTTTGCTAGCAAATGCTAACTGGGCTGCGTGTACGGCTACGGGATGCCCTTCAGTGCGCTCTTGCAGGCAAACACAAATCCTCATCAGAAAGATCGCTATTGACGGGTATTGACGACCGATCGCATGAGATCGGGACGCACGCCTGTTTTATTTCAGTGCGGCGACGTGGGCATCAGAAGGTGTGCCAGGTAAGAGGGGGGGGGTTCTTTGGGGGCGGTGCAGCCCAGACGGGGCTGCGGTGAGCAGAAGCTAATGGCTATGATTAATGACAAAGGGCCAGAGGAGAGCCGGGACACAGACGCCACATATATCATCCTCTCCCATCAGCCCGTGCACCTCCCAGGGCCCTCTCGGCACGGACTGGGGGGGGGGCGGGGAGACTTATCTTCCCCTGCTCTCCGGCGCGCACCGATTGCTTCTCTCTTTCTTTTTTGGCGTGAACAAAAACCGAGAAAAATCCCAGTGACAAAGAGGTGAACAAGAAAACGGCGTGTCAAAGGAGGAGGAGGCGCACGGCGACGCCACGTGTTCCAAGGTCTTATCTGCCATATGCTCGGCCCCGCTCGGATGATTTATTCGGCGAGGAAAAGCGCGCTGATAAATGTTTTATACGGCGTCGGCAACCCGCCGCGTCAATAACACGACTCGGGCGTCCTCAATGAAAAGTTTTAGTGGCGTGAGGCCGGACGAGTCGCCGTTAAACGCCGCTTCTCACGCACCCGGCGGTGTTGGGATCATACCCGCGTGCCGGTACCCCCCCCAGTATTTGCTCCTAATTGAGGCATTGGGCTGCACACACAAGCAGCGAGGCTTCTTTACAGCCAATTATACTCTGCAGCGTTTTGACCCGTTATGGATTGGCGGCCCTTTTTGATTCTAATTAGTCACCGTGTTGTTGTTTTGTTTCTTTGCTTTACATGCCCGATTTACTGAGCACCACCCGGCGGTGGGGCGGGGCGGGAGAATTAATTTCCAACAACTTTTACTCAATCAGACAACAAGCTGCAGGGGAAAGGCAGACGCGGGAAACGATGACCAATTTAATCCCTCCTAGTAAATTAGCATCGAAAACGCGTTTATTCTTCTTACGAGATGCTTATTTACAAAGGGGGACCCCTTTTGCGCGCGATCTGGTGATTATTTGAGCGATGGATCAAGGCGGTCACTGGGCCTTGAAACGGCTCAAATAGAACCCAAAGTCCAAAACGCAGGTGAAGTCACGGAATGACGGCGATTGCTTCTCCCGCCAGCTAAACTGTCAAATCGCGTCAAAGCTTGCCGAAGTATGACGTCATCACAGTCATGCAATCGCTCCTCCCGTCACTTCACTCGTGTGCAACGTGGCACATTGTAAACTACCAATACATTACTCTAAAATAATCCACCAAGTCACAGGGAGGCTCGTGCATGGGCACATGCCTACCATATTGTATAACTAAACGCAATCGCTCCACCTCCTGGTTGCCGAAATGTAAGCGTCTTCAATCATTTTCAAAACATGGAAAAACTCAAAATAATCCACAAAGTCAGAGCCCAAAGTACCCACGCCCATGCATGACCACATCTGCCATGCACACGTCCTATAATTTGTGCAATTGCTCCTCCCACCAGCGAACCAATCTAATATTTGGTATATTTCCCAAAAGAAATGAAGGAAAGGACTAAAATAGTCCACAAAGTAAGTGCAGGCAAATGGTATGGTATACTTGTGCATGGGCGCATGAGTAACATGTCATACAATTAAATGTGATCGCTCCACCTGCCGGTAATTCAAATCTAACCGTAAATTTGCATAATTGAAAAAAAATCTAAAACTCAAAATAATCCACAAAGTCAGAGCCCAAAGTATCTGCGCTGATGCATGAGCACGTGAGATGCACACGTCCTATAATTCGTGGAATTGCTCCTCCCACCAGTGAACCAACCTGCTGTCTATTTGGCATATTTCACAGTAAAAATAAATAAAAAGACTAAAATTATCCACAAAGTAAGTCCAAGCAAACAGAAAGACCCAAGAGCAGCGTTGCCTCCAGCATCGCGCGGTCACATGACATCTGACATCAGGCGAGCGTCAAACATCTACCCGACACTCGGCTCCTCATTTGCAAGCCAATGGGGCCGCACTTCCTGTTTGCACAGCAAAGCCGTCCGCTTTGAAGTGCAAACACACGACATTGGACGGGAGCGGAAACGCAAAAGGTCACGGCGGACAAAGAGGGGAGGAGAGGCGGAGCTTATTCATCACGTTGGTGTCAAAATGGAGCCACTTTACTGGAGGAGGTTGACTTTGGAAAAGCAATACGCTGGCAATTAGGAAAGAACCTTATGAATATTCATTTTTTGGGTAATTAATTTATTCAAAATAATGACATATTTAAAATAACATACATTTTGCTTTTGGTGGTTTTGCTTGTTTGCTTGTTTGGGTTTGGATTTTCTGCTATTTGACACGAACCCCTCTTTAATTTGATGCATGTTTTGGATTAAATACAGTAAATAATCAGTAATAATGATAATAATTCTACTATTTAATATTTTAGTTCAAGATAACAAAAAGCACCAGAATAAAATAGTATAAATAACAAGCGACTCAGTACGTACCCCGTGGGACAAAAACAAGCTCCCGACTAATCACGTTGCTTGTTCATTCATTCATTTTCCATGCTTTAGGGTGGCGGGGATGCTGGAGCCTATCCCAGCTCACTTTGGGCGAGAGGCGGGGTACACCCTGGACGGGTCGCCAGCCAATCTCAGGGCAGACAAACAAACATTCACATTCTAATGGACAATTTAGAGCGGCCAATGAAGCTAACATGCATGTTTTTGGAATGTGGGAGGAAAGCGGAGTACCCGGAGAAAACCCACACACACACGTGGAGAACATGCAAACTCCACACAGAGATGCCCAACGGAGATTTGAACCTCCTGACTGTGAGACCAATGTGCTACCCACTCGACCACCGTGCGGCCCCACGCTGCTTGTTGGTTTCCAAAAAAGTCAGGTTTCTGCAATGATGAGTCAGGCTAGATATTTTTTAATGGTAAACGTTCAAACATGGACGCAACAGCACGGCGTTGTTATTACCGTGTTATCATGACCCGTCTCCATGATTCTGACAATGGCTCCTGACCTTTTGGGTTTCAAGCCGGAGGTGTCAGAAAAGGTACCACGCTTGTGGCTACGTCGATCCATCGATCCTTGGACGTCGGCTCTTCCCATCATCCCCAAGCGCTTGGATTGTTCGCCCCCCAATGGGGGATGTGAGCTGGGGTTAGACCGGGGGTGGGCAAACTGTGGGCCACCAAACAAATATATCCCCACCACAAGGCATGCTGGGTAGCTTGTGGTGGCTTTTCGCCTAAGATTTTTGCTTGACTGAAAAATACGTTGCGGAGGATAAACCTGCTCTTGATATCTGACGTTTCATTGTGCATAGTCCATATAGTTGTTGGAGCTGGACTACCCAGCATGCCTTGCGGGCATCTGGGGAGAACAGATTGCAGTTATGTGTTGTTTAGCACGTTGATGTTGTTTAGCAGCCCGTAGCAGCAGTAGTTGATGTATGTGGCGCATGTGCTTGCCGTGGATGTGTTTTGGGTTTCTTTGCACCGTGAGCAAGTCTGTTTTCTGTTTGGAGGCCCCCAACATAGACGCCGCGTGCTTTGTTGTGCTGTCGCAATTGTAATCTCGCTCTACGCGTTTTTTTTTTTAACTTATTTCCGACGCCGCGGCAATTAATATCGCACGGGCGGCACTTTTCATCCTCTTCGGAGGCATTTCCCGGGCCCCCGCTGACGCGGCCGCTGTCATGTCGTGGACAGCTGCGTTTTTGCACGACAAACTCCCCACACTCGTGGGGACACTCGTCTCTCCACGGACTCGCCGGCTGCTTCCCTGTCGCACACACACACACACACACACACCCCCGCCACGAGGACAAGGCCGGCAGCTGGTAATAGCTGCACGGAGAACTTTGATTAATATTTCACCTCCCTTGTTGCAAGGCTGTTGAGCAAGTGTCACCTTCCAAAGAGCGTCCCAGGAAAGCCATTCTTTGCGGGACCCCACTTTGTCAGGTGGCACTGTGATAAATCTACTACCGAGACCTTCTCCCCCCCCCCGCGTCCCCTCCAAAAAAAACCCTCATCAGGCTAATTACCGTGTAGCCATGCAGCTCTGATGAATGTCTGAGGAGGGGGCGGGCTTTGGGTGGCGGCCAGGTCAGCAGGACGGGATGACGCTAGCTTGGCTAAATTGAGTCCTCGGCTTCCAAAGCAACTCGCTATCTTTCCTTTTTTTGGTCCCCATTGCTTGTCAGTTGTCTTCTGCTGTCAAAATGGTCTTGGTCGGGTTCTGAAGTACCATTTAGCAGGCTAAAAGTCTACGTCAGGGTCTTGCTTCATTCGTTTACCATCTTAATTACAGTTTTTATTATTATCTGTAGTTGTTTTTCATTAATGACTGTTTGATTTCTTTATTTGTTGTTTTGAATTGTTTATTATATTATATATAGATAAATAATAAAGACATAGAGTTGCAATGCTAATAAATGGTAATATTTGCATAGTCGGAGGATTGAAAACCTGTTTATGACTTTCTAAATCCGGTTTTAACATTATTAGAGCTCTGCAGACATGAGATAGCACCCCTATAGTCACCATTAAACTCCTATCATTCATTGTTTACACCCCTACTATGCTATAGTTGCCTAGACGGCCACTGGCAAGGAAGCTAGCAAACTAACTATACATCCATCCATACATTTTCTATGCCGCTTACCCTCGCAAGCTAACTTTTTAGGCGCAAATTAATTTCTTCTGAACATAAGTAAGTGTTTCAAAAGTAGTGGGGAAGGACAGAGTAAGAAGCCACAAACTTACCACTTCCACACCGAATGGGAGGAGAAGCTTTTTTTCCACCCTGGGTAATGTATGTCTCATCTATGTAACATAGGGGTAGGAAACCTACGGCTCGGGAACCAGATGTGACTCTTTTGATGAGCACATACGGCTCTCAGATGTTTCTTAACACCACACGTTGTTGTTTTTTAATCTTCATTTAGTTTTATCTTGCTTTACAACAAGGGAGTTCAAAGTACGGGCCAAGTGATTTTTTTGGCCTTTGAAAAATACAATTTAACAAAGAACTTTGAGGATTTAGCAAAATTTGAAAAATCAGCAGTAATTTTACGGAAAATAAAGTCGAAATATTAGCAGGAAAAAATAAATTAATCAAACCAAAACAGTTGTAACTTTTGGAAAATTAGGTTGCGGAAAAGGTAATAATATTAAGAGAATAAAGACAAAATAAAAGTCACGTGAAAAGTTGGAAAAACTTGGAAATTTAAAAAAAACAGCAGAAACAAAGAGTTGCTTTATTTTTATGAGTAGAAAGTCAAAACATGAAGAGAAAAAAAGTCGCAATTTTAGGAGAGTAAAAAACGTAAAAGTAAAAATAATTTCATTTTAGTAGCATTTTATTTTTGTATGTCGTTATATTATGAGAAAGAATATAAATAATATGGGAGTATTAATAAAGTAAAAATATTGTGGTAATAACGTCATAATGTTAACATTAAATATATCATTTGTATGTATAACGTTTTGTGTAATGTGTTTTTAAAGTAAAACATGACAGGAATCAAGGGGTTAAAAATAATATTCAAAATATAAAACTTCAATCCATTACTAATTATTAAGGTAACTACTTGCCTAAAAAAGCACACTTTTACTTGTAGTAAAGTAGTGTAGTAAAAAATACGTCACGGCTCTCGCGGGCATTCATTTGAAAATATGTGACTTTCATGGCTCTCTTAGCCCAAAAGGTTCCCGACCCCTGCTGTACCGTATACTACATATGACTTGTATTTCTACACCTTTTGACTAATAATAGCCCGTAGTCTACCACCAAACAGCCATCATTCATTCATTCCTTCATTTCTGAAAAACCGCTAAATAGTGAGGAAGTGGTAATGGAATCGCGATTTTTCTCGCACCTCTACTGGTGGCAGCCAAACACTGCACTTTATTTTGCCATCGGTTTCCACACCCCAGACCAAAAACCATGAACTAAAATCCCAGATTACGCTCGTTATTCTTATTCCCGCTCTTACCGTTTGGTAAACACGAGCACGGAGGCACCTCGCTAAGTGCGGCGGCCGCCGTTAAACGGGAGGCAAGGGAACGCCGTTGAATACGTCACAACATCTTTACACGGCGCCGAGTTTTATTGTGAGATGAGTGACAAATGTTGAAAGTGGGTCAGAGCTTGTAATTTTCCATAATAATAATAATAATAATAATAATCACCTGCCTGAAGCCGCAGAGTGCGGCGACAATGTGCTAATTAGCCAACAACCTGTTTGCCAGGCTGGAGGTGCCAACACCGCCAATAATACCGCAAAAAAAAAAAAAAAAAAAACGTGGAGGCTTGTCGTCTCGCATGGAGGCGTGCGTCGTCGTGCACACAAGACGCCGCCATCTCGCCTTGTCAGCTGAAAATGACAGCAGCAAAAATGAGGCGTGACAAGACGGCTGCTACGTCGGGTATAAATAAAAGAGCGTCGGGTTGGCACTTTTTGGTTTTGGTCTTGAAATACACAATTTAACTCGTGTGAGACCTCGCCTTTTTCCTGGAAATATGGATTCTCAACTGGTCATGGCGGTTCCCGGAAAAAACACAACCTTCGCAGTTGTTTTCCCTCTCCAAAGAATGATATTTATTACAAATGTTATTATCCAGCTAGAAGCAACAAAAATGCTACGTCGGGTATGATGTCGGTATAGTACTGGAAGGTTGTGACTGCTTTCTCACAATGTTACACCTTGAATTGTTTTTTTTTACCCACAAAACATGTTTTTTGTCTTAAAAATATGACTTTGCAGACATGGCAAAACTGCTGCGTCGGGTATGGTGCACGCCGACGACTTATGTAGGTGACTTTATTCTTGGATAGTTACTTTTACTGGAAATACAATGTTTTTTTCTCAAATAAAAGAAAGGCATGACAAAATTGCTATATCAGGAAGCCATAGTTGCGACTTTTATTATTTTTTGAAAGCATGACACACTGTTATGTCGGGTATGGCATAAAGTTAGGACTTTTTTTTTTTTTTTCAAACGTTTATTTTTTAAAAGTTATGACCGGTTTCTCTAAATATATATATATATATATATTTATGTACTGTATATAGTTTGTTACTTTTTTTAAACGTAAGGTATGACATAACTGCTACGCCGGGTAGCAGTAGTTGCATTTTTTTTTTCTAAAAATAGATATATATAATAGACCACTTTAGAAATGTTCATTAAATTGGATGCCAACGCATGACACTTCACTACTGCTACGTCGGGTGTGGCACACAGTAAAGACTATATTTCATGAAAATATGCAACTTTATTCTCAGAAGGCTATGACATTTTTTTCTTAAAATAATATTTTTTTCCCAAAAAAAAGTATAGCACGACAATTTTGTAAAAAATCTACTGTTACGTCGTTTTTTTTTCAAACATTTATTCTTTTAAGTTTATGAGTAGTTTCTGAAAAAAAAAAATCACTTTTTTAGTATGTGAGGTGCGACAAAATTGCTACGTCGGGCAGCAGTGGTTGTAACTTTGTCCTCAAAAATACACTACTCTATTCTCATGAGGTTATGATGTTTTTTTGTATAAGAATGTCATCAGATTGGATGCAAAGTAGCAACGCACGACATGAAAACTGGTATGTCGGGTATGGCTTGTTATTTCATGAAAATACACAAAATATTACATTTTTCTCCCCAAAAATGTTAAAGCACACAGAACTACTACATCGAGTTTGGGGCAAGGTTATTTATTTTAAACATTTATTCTTTTAAAGTTTGTGACAGGTTTTGGTAAAAAAAAAAAAAGATTTTCTAAAAAACACGGTATGGACGGTATGACAAAACTGCTATGTCGGGTAGCAGTATTTGCGCCTTTCTACTCCAAAAATATACTACTTTATTTTCATAAGGTTACGACTTTTTTTCCCTAGAAAATGTAATCAAATTAAGTGCAAATTGACAATGCATGACACAAAAACTGCTACGTCGGGTTGCAGTATTTGTGTCTATCTTCTCAAAAATATACTACTTTATTCTCACAAGGCTATGGCGCAAGGTTATGCTTGTCAGAACTTTATACCTAAAAACATTTATCCCATTAAGATTACGACGCTTTTTCTAAAAAATGTAAGGCCTAGCAAAACTGCTTTGTCGGGTAGCGGGAGCTCAGAGTAGAGCCGCTGCTCCTTCACATGGAGAGGAGCCAGTTGAGGTGGCTCGGGCATCTAGTCCGGATGCCTCCCGGGCCCCTCCCCGGTGAGGTGTTTCGGGCACGCACAGCCGGGGGAAGGCCCCGGGGAAGACCTAGGACAGGCTGGAGGGACTATGTCTCACAGCTGGCCTCCCGGTGGAGCTGGAAGAGGTCGCCTGAGACCGGGAAATCTGGACTTCCCTACTGAGACTGCTGCCCCCGAGACCCGGACCCGGATAAGCGGAGGAAAATGGAATGGAATTATACCACTTTACCCTAATAAGGTTATGACTTTTGTTTGGTTATTTTTAATGCATGACACAGCTACCGCTACGTCGGGTATGACGCAAATGAAAGTTCTGGGTTGCTTTTGATCCATGAAGAAATTTGGCAATATACACTTTAGCTTAGACTTACCGAACAACCTGTTTTCCATAATCATCATAAGACTACGGGGAGTCTTTTTGCCGCGTGTCAGCTGCTGCCTTTTGTTTCGGCACACCTGTCTTTCCCGTGAAACACGCGGATGTAGGACGGAGGGGAAGGTACGCGTCACCTGGGCTCCTCTGACGCCGTCGCCGCCCCCCGCAGGGCCCCACGCCAATCACGCGCCGGCTGCTAACAAGCAAACAAGACAAGGTATCTTCTGAAGACGGCTGTCGCTCTCCTGTGAGCGGTTGCAGCGACACGAAGACGAGAAGATGTGTCTAAACTGCGGCGCGTCGGCTCCTCCGAGAAATCCCGTATTTGCTGGCATTTAGCAAAGTGAGATGAGCGTCGAAACCCCGCACCCCCGACTAGGCGGCATTGGCATGTGGTTGCTCAACATCAAGAGCGATCGATGGCGTCTCCACGGGGGAGGGGCGGGGGTCTGAACAGAGGAGCGGCGTAGCTCATCCCGGTCACTGCTGGTGTGTCCTTGGGCAAAGACACTTCACACACCGACCTACCACCCGGCCCCCGGGCGCCGCAAGATAAGCTCCTCAAGAGTATGAGACTCGTTTTTCTGTACATTGTTTATGTGATAAAATATTTCTCTTTCTATTAGAAAGCCGCTTTGGACTCTTTGAAGTCATTCTGCTTTTCTGGGCGGTTGCCCCCTCACGCATCAGCACCACCATCACCCCCTCCCCGCCGCCACCCGCCCCTTCAGGCGTCTCCCTCGCAGCGGGCCCTGACAGCTTGACACATTGACAGCTGCCTGCTGAATGACAACTGATTTGTACAAATTTCAAGCCTTATAAATCTACCTGTCACAACAAGAGCATGAAAGCGCTTGGACCCAGCAGGTAATTCGGAAGTGGTGGCGGTGCGGGTGGGGACGGGGGCACTTTGGGGGGGGGGGTACCCTGCTTCCTCCTCCTCCTCCTCTTCCTCTCTGACAGCCCGAGAGAACAAAATATTTTAAAACGTCGCCATTGTCGTCTAATCGGGTATGTTTTACATATTAAGTACTGCCTATAAGGCGGTGCTTCTGTCCATTATTACCATCCATCCGGGTCAACTCTACCGGGGGCGGATTCATTAGATTTACATGATTTGTCGGACCTTTTCGCAGCAAACAAACGACCCCTGTACTTCTACTATGGAATAAGCGATACACAAACTCATTCAAACCCATTCATTGCCACAATTTTGCAATGGGTTTGGTACACCGTCTGGGTTTTTGTACAGTATTACACAAAACGTAGTATCTATCTATCTAAAACCAACCAGTCTGTTCGTTCTACCAAAATAAAACAATAACTTCCATCCAGTTGTCACTTTTTGTCATTTCATATTGTTTTCTGAATGTAAAACCACAATTATTCTTCACAAAATCAATTTCTCGTATGATATTTGTGGGTGTCCGGAATGAATTACGGTCATCTCTTGTTAATGTCAGTTAACAGCAATAAGTGAATTTCCGCGAAGTAGGATTGAGTATTAATAAATGGAATATTTTTGGAGTGACAGCATAGACAACCTTTTTATGACTTTCTAAATACGCGTTTGAACACCCCGACAGTCACCTTTACGCCTGTTATTCTTTGTTTACATCCGGTTGTGCAGGCTACGGGGTCACTCAAGGACATAACACACGGCCGCGGCTAGCACTGCAAACTAGCACGCTAAATAGTTTATTTACTTATCCTAAACTTAAGAAAGTGTTTCAGAGTGGTGAGGAAAAACAAAGAAGCCAAAAACGTACCACTTCCACACAGAATGAGAGGAGACTTTTTTCTTTTTTCACTCAATCTCTGCCATGGCTTCTCCGTCTCAGCCACGGCATGTCGGCTGGGCTCTACTGGCTCAGTAACCAGTCTCCATGCGATGTTACCTAACGTCATGCCTCATAACAGTACTGATGCCTAAAAACCACAACACCACATATGAAGGGTCTTTCAGTAGTTTTTTACCAGTAACGGGCCACAGAACAGCCACCATTTATTAATTCGTTCATTTTGGAAAATGAGCAATATAGTGAGGGAGCGAACGAGGGACGGCAGTAATTGCATGAATGCATTTTCCTGTGGGAAAAATGGAAAAATTCCCTACAAGAACATGCTAAACTAACATGGGATGTAGTTTCACGTAAGCGTGTCCGGCATGCTAGAAACTAAACCATTTGTCCTCCCCCAACGAGCCCCCAGTGAAGCCATTTTCCTGCCAACAGGCGATCAATCGCCTCATTTTGAGATTATAAAAATGGAACCTGAAAAAAAAAACGCAATTTAGGTGGTTTGGGTTTTTTTTTTTTCCAGCAGCACCGCCTGCCGCTCGCTGGATTATCACATCACTGCACTGGTTTCCACCATGCCCTCCTTGTTTTTTTGTTTTTTTTTCCTGGTATTTAAACAATACCCAGCTAGCCTCACAGGCCGGGCAGAGCTGGCGGGCCGGGGCCCACGGCGACCATAAATCCTGGCGGTGAAGTCTGTTTGATGGCTGGATATAAACTATGAGAGACTGGAGGACGGGGCAAAATCAATACGGGTGACGAAGAGAGAAAAGGCTTTATAATTCAATATGACTCGTCTGCAGAGGTATTTTTTTGCCTGATGTGTTCATCCATCCACTATTTCTGGAGTTTTGGACAGTGAAAAGACAAAGTTATCCAAGCCATGCCCGTCTAAATAACGCTGTAATACGCATGCACGGCCAGTAGATGGCGTGTCTCGGTTACGGTTTTGGTTGTGTGGTCCTGACTAATAGATCATCGTCTTGTTTGGCGGCGACGCCGGCCATCTTTTTGCATTTTGACAACAACCAGCCAAAGAATGTGGGACCTTTGCACGTTTTTTTGGTCTAAACCAAAAATTTATGCCGCAATTTATCCTCGGTCACGACACGAGACGACACACCAGATCGGGTCTACGTGACAAGATTTACTTTTAAGAAAAATAATGTAAGACAATATATGGCAACCTACTTAACCCTTCTGCGCGATGTGCGTATGCTAGAAGCCCCGCCTCCACCCACCGAGACAAAGAGACTGTACAAACAAACGCGCCAAGGTGCTGAAAGCAATGCACAGAGTGACGCCTCTTCCTGCCTGTTTGAAGGCGAGAGACGCAAATTACGTGGCAAAATACTTTGGCCGGAAAAATGATCCTTTTCATTTCCAATTATGTCCGAGATCCCATTTTTCCGAAATTCACGAATGTTTGGTGGTAGACGTCGGTCTATTTTGAATCCGAACTTACTGAAATACAAATGATGTGCAGTATTCTGCTCACTAGGTGGCAGTAATACATCGATGAGACACTATCTTACGTTACATTGCATTCACACTGCATGAACTCCTGAAGTCTGGCATGGCACAGTCCAAAATGATAAAGTGGAAGAAAAAAAAAAATATATCCTCTCATTCTGTGTGGAAGTGGTTGGCTTCTTCTAACTGGTTAGCTTGCCAGCCTGGTCAGCTCTGGGTCTTTTATCCCTGCCGCATAAGAGGTGTAAACGATGAATGTAGAGGGTTGTTATTTCATGTTTAGAGGGCTCTAATAATGTTACTATTGTATTTAGAAAGTCAAAAACAGGTTTTTTATGCTCTAAGAACAAAAATAATCCATTTATTAACGTTAAATCGTACACTCGGGTCTGAAAGCAAACAACTGTGATAAACGAGGCGCGACTATGAAAAAATCTTTTGTCTTGGCTTTCTGGAACGGCGGTATGGGATTTACAAGATTTCTTATGGGAAAAACTGATCCAGGCTGCACCCCGACTCTCACCCGGAGTCAGCTGGGATAGACTCCAGCATACCCGCAACCCTAAAAAAAAGGATAAGCGGCATAGAAAATGGATGGATGAATGAACGACCTGGTTGACGGCCGTTACAGTCAGAATCGGACCTTCTGGAAGAAATGAACGACGCCAACCGAGATCCCACAGGTTTTGCATTTTCCAGCCTTAAAGCCACCATGGTTTTTATGTTTTCTGTTTAACCCCTAACCGAACCCCCTAACCCCTTTCCAACCGTGGGCACGCATTACTCTTCTGTCTGTTGGATCAGCACGTTAGGGGTCGTCCACACGGAAATGTTTTCAGACCGAAACGGCATTTTATGGTTTCAGCCTTTCATCCACACGGAAATGGCATTCTGGGTGCCCTGCTGTTTTTATTTTTTTTCTGTGGTCGGATCTGAATACGCAGGCTTGTCCTTTTCAACCCAGGGATCCGTTGCCGTCTGGACGCAAGCGCAGTATATGCTAATCCCACACAGTGTGGACGCCAGTCTTCTTTCCAAACCTGGACACAGAAATCTGGCAAAAGTGCCTGTCATACAGAATCCGGCCATTTGGGTTAATAAACAGGATTTTTCAGCGGCCCCCAACATTTCTGAGCCCAGGGGGGGCCACTCGTGTTCTGTCACCTTCTGATGGACCGGCTTGCGTCTGGGACTTTCATAAAGTGGTTTCTGTTTGCGGCGCTTGGCTAAACCCACTGACAAACCCTTTAGGACTCTTTAAGGACTGCCTGCTCAAGCGTTCTGATTTGCAAGTAGGGCAAACACCCTAATCCTCCCATTGTGGCCGTTCACCCCTGTCCTAAGTGCGCCCCTCCGTGCTCCAACCCTCAAAAGAACCGTTCCCTTCACCAAGCCACCCGAAAGCCCGCTGTTTGATTAAGTCTTAGCCCCAACCGCTTTATCCCGGGACACGACCCCAGCTGGGCCCGCAAAGCACGAGTTAAGCGAAAGGATTACCGGTGCCACTCCCATCCAGGCAGCCAAACTGCCACGCTGATCAAAGCGGCGGCCGGCGCACCCTCGGCCATTTTTAAAAAGGCAGGTGCGCCCCCCAAGCACGGAGTCGGGAAAGGGACGGAAAGCAAACCTTGAAACTCGCGTTTGCTCATCACTTTTCCATCAAAGTCCGGTCATTATCACAGAAAATCAAAGAAAATTAGGCACAGCTGCTACGTCGGGTATGATGTAAATAAAGGAGAAAGTTAGGCTATGTTGACTTTTTCTCAAAAAACTGAAAATATGTTTGAAAAAATATTTACGTAAAGTACGAGGAAGAAAAGAGACATGACTGCTACGTCGGGTATGATGCAAATAAGGGAGAAAATACGGTCACGCCTGTACACTTTTTCCTCACAAAGTAATTTTTCTTTCAAAAAGTCTATTTTTTCAAAAAAATTAGTGGGGGGAAAAATTTGAAACAGCAAAATTTCTTCCTCGGGTATGAAATAAAAGAGTAAGACAAATACTGTAGAGGACTTTACCCTCGAAACATTTTTCTGCCACAAAATACAAGTCATGAAAAGATTATAGAAAAATGAAGGAACTAATAGGAGGCATGGCAAGACCCCATGCTGCTGCATCGGGTATGGTACAGCAAAAACTGCACCATACGAGACTGTGCAACTTTTTCTTCAGATTATGACTTTTTCTTAAAAAACTGAAAACTTTGTTTTTTTAAAGGAAGAAAAGAGACATGTCAGGACTACCGCTACGTCGGGTATGACCTAAATAAAAGAAACCCTTATACTTGTGCTAACATTCTGACTCGTTACTCCCCCAAAATACAACGAATTAAAGGAATATAGAACATAGAAATGAACTAATAGAAGGCGTCACAAGACTGCTGCTGCACCGGGTATGGTACACTTGGGTTGATCAAGGTTATGACTTTTTTCCCAAAAAAATGTCCAAAATTTTCTTTGGATTATGAATTTTCTCAAAAAATGTCAAACTTTTTCCTCACTTTTTCTTCCTAAGGAAAGTATTTCTTCTTTATAAAACAAAACAAGTTTTTTAATTTTTAAAAATACACCTTTTTTCTAAAAAAAAAAACCAAACAAAACATTTTTAGCAACAAAAAATCTATTCTTAGAAGATTATGACTTGCTGATGTCATTTAGGATTTAAGGAAATGCCAGAAGACAAAAAAAAGGAACAAAACAGACATGACAAGACTACTGCCATGTCGGGTATGACCTAAATAAAAGAAAGTCACAAAAATACCACAAGGTTTGTTTAGCAATTACTTTGATTCTCAAAAAATACAGCAAAAATTGTTTTCGGGTATGAAATGAAAGAGTAACACAAATAAAGAATTTGTACTTTTATAACATGCCATCGTTTTAGGGGTGTTATTTAATGTCTAGAGGGCTTTAAAATTGTTAAAAACTATACAAAATATACAATTTTACATGAGTTGGTCTTACTACTTTTTTCTAAAAAGAAGAATTGTTGACTACATTTTCTACGATAAAGTGAAAAAAAAATTATCCTCTTATTTAGTGTGGAAGTGGTAAGCTCCTTCTAACTGGTTAGCTTGCTAGCTTGTTAGCTCGCTATCTCAAGTCCTTGCAGCATAAGAGTTGCGACTAGATGAAAAAAATGAATAATATGAGTGTAAAGGTGAATATAGGGGTGTTATTTCATGTCTAGAGGGCTCTAGACGATGATGTTAAAACATATATGTTTTATATGCATATATGTAACATATGATGTTAAAAACATATATATATATATATATAATATACAATTTTTTTGTAGTATTATTACTTTTTTCTAAAAAGAAAAAATGTTGATTACGCTTCTTATGATAAAGTGAAAAAAAGAAAGTTCTCCTCTCATTCTGTGTGGAAGTGGTTAGCCTAGTCTAACTGTTAGCTCACTATCTTGAGTCCCTGCAGCATAAGAGTTGCAATTTGTTGAAAACAACGAATGAGGGTAAAGTTCAATATAGGGTTGTTATTTCATGGATAGAGGGCTCTAACAATGTTTAAAACTTTATTTTTTAAACATACAATTTTACTTAAGATTGCTGTTATTTTCTAAAAAGAAGAAAAAGTTTGTTTTTTTTTAAGTCGTAAAGATGGTACAAAAAAAATGGAAATAGTAAAAAAGTGAACGTTAGATATAAGAAATATATATAATATATATAAATATGTTACATATAAGAAATATATATACATAATATATATTAACATGTTATATATAAGAAATACATATAAATGAAATATACATGTTATATATGAGAAAACATGGCCAAGATTAAAGAGTGGGGGGGTCGGGGGCCCCACAGAGGATCTTAAAGAGGCGATGGCATCTGAACCCCAGCTGGCCTCGCGTCCTGAAGGTCGGCCGCAGTTCAGCTGAAGGGTCTCGTGAGTGTCGGTAAGAAAGCAGGGAAAGGGGGGCGGGTGATGAGGAATGACGGACGGGCTGGGTGGGCCCGGGGGCGGGGGGGGCCGGGGGGGTGAAAGCCAAAACCGTGAATCCCACCCCAGCCTGACCCCGACGAGCTATAAAGTTTATTTACATTTTTTCAAAAAGCTCTAAGTTTAGAGATCTGCAAGCGGCGCGACCGTCTTTCCTGCCCACCCCCACCCCTCCCTCTCCCAAGTCCACCTCCCCGCTGTTCTGGGATCAGTCAGAAGGAGGTGTGATTGTGAAAGGAGTTTCTATTTATACAGTTTGGCAGGTCGCCCGCTGAGCCGCACGTTTGCTTGCAGGCGTTCGGGGACTTTTGACTTTCTTCATATTGTGTTGGATTTTTTTCCCACATGCTTCTGTCACACTCATTTACTCCCGTTTGCTTGCACTCATGTAAGCTTTTATTTCAGCAAAATCTAATTAGACTGACAGGGCAGACTCCTGCAAGAAGAGAGACTCACCGTGGGATCGCATTTCTTACAGTGGTGGGGGGGGTTTGCTGGCGTCGACGCACTTTTCATGTTTGCGTCCAGGGGTCGTCAATCTGAGACCCGCATCGTATGACGGCCAGACTCTGCAGACTCGAAAAGGAAACGCTTTCTTTCTGGATTTCCAAAGATTTCTCAAAGGTTGTGTTGTCTCGCTGCTTCAAAATACCGCTCGTCTCTGAAAAAACAGTTTTTCCTTGACGGTGTACAATTTTGATGGTATGTCATTTCTGTTCAAAAACGCCGTGTCATTTTCTCAAAAATATATGGCAGTTTTTTAATAATTACATTTTTTTACTATAAAATTATATATTTTTTTAATTAATGTATTTAATTTAATTTTCTTGAAATGAAAAAAATGCAATGTTTGAGGAAAAATATCTTTCTGTAAGAAATACAATTTTTGCATTAAAAAAGTGTTTCACGTGCAATAAAAGTATTTTCTTTTTAGAAATCCAGATAATATCAAACTTTCTTTGAAGAAAAAAATATATCTTTATTCTCATTCTTTACCACTTTTATTAAAAAACGACATATTTTTCTAAATCTATGCGACTTTATTCTCCAAAGATTATACATTTTTCCTTCCAAAAAGGATAATTTTTTTCTTGAAAAATCCAAATTTTTATATATTTTTCACAAAAAAAATTCTTAAACATACATGACTTTGTTTTTGCATTTTCAAATGAAAAAGCAAAATTTTAAAAAGCTATTTTCCAAGTAATACCTCTTTTATTTGTGAAAACATGCAACTTTTTTTATGTTGTTGTTTTGTGTAAAAAAATAGTGATTCTCAAAAATAACAAGATTTTCTAAAGAAAAAAATGTTGCCTTGATAATATACAACTTTTTTGTGACAAATCAGATTTTATTCTCGTACATTTTCATATATTTTATTATTTTTTATTTTTTTTCTAAATTTGGACATATTTTTTTATCCTAAAATCACAAATTTCTTCTTAAAAGTAAATTTTAATAATATATAGCAATAATAATACATTTAAATATGTTTATTTTATATACGGTTTTTTATAGTCAGGAGATCTGGAAGACCTGGGTTCAAATCTCCGTTGGGCATCTCTGTGAGGAGTTTGCATGTTCTCCCCGTGCGTGTGTGGGTTTTCTCCGGGTACTCCGCTTTCCTCCCACATTCCAAAAACATGCA